>JBBYHK010022265.1:0-45834 GCA_038382065.1 Adansonia grandidieri | reverse complement strand
GAGAATGTGTTTATGGTGCCCAATCATGAAAAGAAAGGAGATTACTATGTGAATCTGTGTTTGTCGTAATTGAGAAACGAACTTTAATTCCAAAAAATGAACGAAAGAGAAGCATTTCTTGTGAAACCAATGCATCAATGAAGCTTTCTAAATGAAACTGAAGCATCAATGTCATTTATACCAATGAGGAGAATGTGTTTATGGTGCCCAATCATGAAAAGAAAGGAGATTACTATGTGAATCTGTGTTTGTCGTAATTGAGAAATGAACTTTAATTCTAAAAAATGAACGAAAGAGAAGCATTTCTTGTGAAACCAAAGCATCAATGTCATTTATCCTGTTGAGTAAAATGAGTTTATGGTGCCTAATCATGAAAGGAAAGGAGATTATTATGTGAATCTGTGTTTGTCCTAATTAATAGACAAACTTTGATTCAAAAAAATGGTGGGAAGAAAAGCTTTTCTTATAAAACCAAAGCTTCAATGTCATTTATCCCAATAAAGAGAATGAGTTTATGTTTCCCAATCAAGAAAAGAAAGGAGATTATTATGAGAATCCATGTTTGTCGCCATTGACAGATGTACTTTAATTCTAAGGAAATTGATGAAAAAGAATGTTTTTCATATGAAGCCAATTGATCAATGTCATTCATTCTAATGAAGAAAATGTGTTTATGGTCCCAAATCATAAAAGGAATGGAAATTATTATGTGTATCTATGTTTGTCACAATTAATAGATAGACTTTTACTCTATGGAAAATGGCGAAGGGAAAAGCTTTTCTTATGAAACCAAAGCATCAATTAATTTATCACAATGAGCAGAATGAGTTAATAGTTCCTAATCAAGAAAAGAAAAATGATAATTAGGCGAATCTGTGTTTATCCAAATTGGTAGATGAACTTTGATTCTAAAAAATAATGGGAATAGAAGTTTTTCTTATGAAATCAAAGCACCAATGCCATTTATTCCAATGAGTAGAATGAGTTTATGGCACCCAATCATGAAAAGAAAGGAGATTATTATGTGAATCCATGTTTGTCCTAATTGATAGACAAACTTTGATTCAAAAAAATGGTGAGAAGACATGTTTTTCTTATAAAATCAAAGCATCAGTGTTATTTATCCTAATGACAAGAATGACTTTATGTTTCCCAATCAAGAAAAGAAAGAAGATTATTATAAGAATCTATGTTTGTCGCCATTGATAGACGAACCTTAATTGTAAGGAAATTGACAAAAATGAAAGTTTTTCATATGAAACCAATGCATCAATGTCACTTACTCCAATGAAGAAAATGTGTTTATGGTGCCAAATCATGAAAGGAAAGGAGATTATATTATGTATCTATGTTTGTCCCAATTGATGTACAGCTTTTATTCTAAGAAAAATGGTGAAAGGAAAAGCTTTTCTTATGAAACCAAAGCATCAATTCATTTATCCCAATAAGCAGAATGAGTTAATAGTTCCCAATCAAGAAAAGAAAGGGGATAACTACCTGAATCCGTGTTTATCCAAATTGGCAGATGAACTTTGATTCTAAAAAAGGTGAGATTGGAAGTTTTCTTATAAACCAAAGCACCAATCCCCTTTATTCCAAAGAGTAGAATTAGTTTATGATGCTCAATCCTGAAAAAAAAAGGAGATTATTATGTGAATCTGTGTTTATCTCATTTGACAAACAAATTTTAACTCTAAAAACTGGTGGAAAGTGAAGCATTTCTTATGAAAACAAAGCATCAATGTCATTTATCCTAAAGAGTAGAATGAGTTTATGGTACCCAATCATGAAAAGAGATGAGACTATTATATGAATCCTTGTTTGTCCCAATTTAAAAATGAATTTTAACGCTAAAAAATGGTGGAAAAAGAAGCATTTCCTATGAAAACAAAGCATCAATGTCATTTATCCTAATAAGTAGAATGAGTTCATTGTCCCCAGTCATGAAAAGAAAGGAAATTATTATGTGAGTCCATGTTTGTCCCAATTGACAAACAAATTTTAACTCTAAAAAATGGAGAAAAGAAAACCATTTCCCATGAAACCAAAGCATCAATGTCATTTATCCTAATGAGTAGAACGAGTTTATGGTGCCCATCATGAAAACAAAGGAGATTATTATGTGAATCTGTCTTTGTCCTAATTGGCAGATGAACTTTATTCTAAAAAATGGTGGAAAGAAAAGCTTTTTAATGAAATCTAAGCATCAATGTCTTTATCCCAATGAGGAAGTGAGTTTATAGTTCCCAATCATGAAAAGAAAAGAGATTATTATGTGAATCCATCTTTGTCCCAGTTGACAAATGAACTTTAACTCTAAAAATGGTGGAAAGAGAAGCATTTTTTATGAAATCATAGCATCAATGTCATTTATCCCATTTAGTAGAATGAGTTTATGGCTCCCAATCATTAGAAGAAATGAGATTATTACGTGAATTCATTTTTATCATAATTAATAGAAAAACTTTGATTCTAAAAAATGGTAGGAAGAAAAGCTTTTCTTATACAACCAAAGAATCAATTTCATTTTTCCCAATGAGGAGATTGAGTTTATGGTTCCCAATCGAGAAAAGAAAGGAAATTATTATGAGAATCCATATTTGTACCATTACCGGACAAACTTTACTTCCAAGGAAAATGGTGGAAAGAAAAGCACTTTAAATGAACAAAGCATCAATGTCATTTATCCCAACGAGGAGAATAAGTTTATAGTGCACAATTATGTAAAGAAAAGAGATTATTATTTGAATCCATGGCTGTCCTAATTGACAAACGAACTTTAATTCTAAAAAATGGTGGAAAGAGAAGCTTTTCCAATGAAATCAAAGCATCAATGTGATTTATCCTAATAAGTAGAAAGAGTTTTTGGCACCCAATCATCAAAAGAAAGGAGATTATTATGTGAATCCATGTTTTTTTTCTATTTGATATATCAAATTTGATCCTAAAAATGGTAGGAAGAAAAGCTTTTTAAATGAAACCAAAGCATCAATGTTATTTATCGCAACAAGGGAATGAGTTTATGGTGCCTAATAGTGAAAAGAAAGGAGAATTATCAATCCATCTTTGTCCTAATTGACATATGAACTTTGATTTTGAAAAATGGTGGGAGGAAAAACTTTCCTCATAAAACTAAAGCATCAATATCATTTATCCCAGTGAAGAGAATGAGTTTATGGTTCCCAATAATGAAAAAAAAAGGAGATTATTATGAAAATCCACATTTGTCCCATTGTCGGACGAACTTTACTTGCAAGGAAATGGTGGAAAGAAAAGCTTTTTAAACGAACAAAACATAAATGTCATAAAATGAGTTTATTATGCACAATCAAGAAAAGAAAGGAGATTATTATGTGAATCCATGTTCATCTTAATTGACAAACAAACTTTAACTTTAAAAAATAGTGGAAAGAGAAGCTTGTCCTATGAAACCAAAGCATCAATGTTTATACCAATGAAAAGAATAAGTTTATGGTTACTAATCAAGAAAAAAAGAAGATTATTATATGAATCCATGCTTATCCTAACTGACAGATGAACTTTGATTATATAAAATGGTGGGAAGAAAAGCTTTTTAAATGAAATCAAAGCATCAACGTCATTTATCCTAATAAAGAGAATGAGTTTATGGTGCCCCATCATGAAAAGAAAGGAGAATATTATGTGAATCCATCTTTGAACTAATTGACAGATGAACCTTTGTTCTAAAAATGGTGGGAAGAAAAGCTTTTCTTATAAAACCAACGCACCAATGTCATTTATCCCAATGAGAGAATAGGTTTATGGTTCTTAATCTTGAAAAGAAAAGAGACTATTATGAGAATCTATGTTTATCCTTTTGTCGGATGAACTTTATTTCTAAGGAAAATGGTAGAAAGAAAAACTTTTCAAATGAAACCGAACCATCAATGTCATTTATCTCAATGAGGAGAATGAGTTCATGTCAGTCATGAAAAGAAAGGAGATTATTGTGTGAATTTGTGTTTGTCCTAGTTAACAGACAAACTTCAATTCTAAAAAATGATCAAAGGAGAAGCATTTCTTATGAAACCAAAGCATCAATGTCATTTATCCCAATGAGGAGAATGAATTTATGGTGCCCAATCATGAAATAAAGGAGATTATTATGTGAATATCTTTTTGTACCAATTGACAGATGATTTTTAATTATAAAAAATGGTGGAAAGAGAAGCTTTTCCTATGAAACTAATGCATCAATATCATTTATCCAAATGAGTAAACGGAGTTTATGGCACCCAATCATGAAAAAAAAAGAGATTATTATGTGAATCCATCTTTGTCCTAATTGACAGATGAACTTTGATTCAAAAAAAAATGATGGGAAGAAAAGCTTTTCTTTTGAAACCAAAGCATCAATGTCATTTGTCCCAATGGGGAGATTGTTAGCTCTGAGCTACTGCAAAATGAACAAACGATTAAAATGATACTAGAACAAATTAAATAATTTAATCAAAAATTCATTGAATAAATATACATGTTACCAAAAAATTTGAAACGTCAGATGTTACACGATCGAGTCAAGGTTGAACCTTTGACCTTAAGATGTTTATTGCCTCCACCAATGTGCTCAACAGTATTTGCAACATGTCTCCCAGGCCTGCTCAATCACATTGTGATTGTTAGCACTTACAAGCGTAACACTGCGAACCAAAGGTGATGAAATTCTCTCTCAAATGACTAGACGAATAGAGAGGAATAGAAGAGAGGAAAATAATTTTTGGTTGTATATTTCCTTCTCCAATTTTACACTTATTTATAAGTGTTAAAACATAATCTGATAATATTTAGAAGGATAAAATCTTTTTTAAAATTTAAATTTTAAATTTAGATTCTGAAAATTAGATAATATCAGAATTTAAATTCTAGAATTTAGATTTCAAATAAAAAATATCTTATCCAAACTAGATTTTTTTCCTCTTCAAGTGGGTATTATGAGAACAATTTCTCATTCACCTCAGATATCAATCATGCATCGTATTTATGGACCATGTATACACATAATTATCTTTATTGATATCCAATAGAGATTAGGTTTATGGTTCCCAATCATGGAAAGAAAAGAGATTATTATAAGAATCCACATTTGTCCCTCTGTTAGATGAACTTTACTTCTAAGGAAATTGGTAGAAAGAAAAACTTTTCAAATAAAATCAAAGCGTCAACGTCATTTATCCCAATAAGGAGAATGAGTTTATTGCGCCTAATCACGAAAAGAAACAAGATTACTATATGAATTTGTGTTTGACCTAATTAATAGATGACCCTTGATTCTAAAAAACAATGGGAAGAAAAGCTTTTCTTATGAAACAAAAGCATCAATGTCATTTACCCCAATGAGTAGAATGAGTTTATGGCACCAATCATGAAAAAAAAAGATTATTATGTAAATCTGTCTTTATCCTAATTGACAGACAAACTTTGATTCTAAAAAATAGTGAGAAGACAAGCTTTTTAAATGAAATCAAAGCATCGATGTCATTTATCCCAATGAGGAGAATGAATTTGTAGTGCCTAATCATGAAAGGAAAAGCGATTATTATGAGAATCAATGTTTGTCCCCTTATCGGATGAACTTTACTTCTAAGGAAAATGGTTGAAAGAAAAGCTCTTTAAACGAAACCAAATCATTTATCCCAATGACGAGAATGAGTTTATACCAACAATTAAAGGAAAGGAGATTATTATGTGAATTTGCGTTCGTCCTAGTTGACAAACAAGCTTTAATTCTTAAAAATGGTGGAAAGAGAAGCATTTCTTATGAAACCAAAGCATCAATGTCATTTATCCCAATGAGTAGAATAAGTTTTTGGCACCTAATCATTAAAATTATTTGAATCCGTGTTTGTCCTAATTGGCAGATGAAGTTTGACTCTAAAAAATGGTAGGAAGAAAAGCTTTTCTTATAAAACCAAAGCATCAATGTCATTTATACCAACGAGGACAATAAGTTTTTGGTTCCTAATTAGGAAAAGAAATGAGATTATTATGAGAATTCATGTTTATCCCATTGTGGAATGAACTTTACTTCTAAGGAAAATGTTTAGAAAGAAAAAACTTTTCAAATGAAACCAAAGGATCAGTGTTATTTATCCCAATGAGGAAAATGAGTTTATGCCAACCATTAAAAGAAAAGAGATTATTATGTGAATCCGTGTTTATCCCAATTGACAAACAAGCTTTAATTCTAAAAAATGGTGGAAAAAGAAGAATTTCTTATGAAACCAAAGCATTAATGTCATTTATCGCAATAAGTAGAATGAGTTTTTGGCACCCAATCATGAAAGAAAGGAGATTATTACGTTAATCCATGTTTTTCCTAAATGATAGACAAACTTTGATTCTGAAAAATGGTGGGAGGTAAAGCTTTTTAAATGAAACCAAAGCATTAATTTCATTTATCCTAGTGAGGAGAATGAGTTTATGATGCCCAATCATGAAAAGAATGGAGATTATTATGTGAATCCATGTTTGTCTTAATTGACAAATGAATTTTGTCTATAAAATATTGTGGAAAGAGAAGCTTTTCTTATGAAACCAAAGCATTAATGTCATTTATCCCAAAGAAGAGAACGAGTTTATGGCACCCAATCATGAAAAGAAAGGAGATTATTTTATGAATCCATCCTTATCCTATTTAACAGGCAAACTTTGATTAAAAAAATGGTAAAAGGAAAAGCTTTTTAAATGAAACCAAAGCTTCATCATTTACCCAATAAGGAGAATGAGTTTATGGTGCCTAATCATGAAAAGAAATGAGAGTACTACATGAATTCATGTTTGTCCACCTAACAAATGAACTTTAATTCTAACAACTAGTGAAAAAAGAAGCTTTATTTATGAAACCAAAGCATTAATGTCATTTATCTCAATGAGTAAAATGAGTTTATGGCACCCAATCATGAAAAGAAAGGAGATTATTATGTGAATCCATCTTTGTCCTAATTGACAAACGAACGTCAATTCTAAAAAATGGTGGGAAGAAAAGCTTTTCTTATGAAACCAAAGCACCAATGTCATTTATCCCAATTAGGAAAGTTTATGGTTCCAAGTCATGAAAATAAAGGAGTTTTTTACTTGAATCCTTGTCTATCCTAATTGACAGATGAACTTTGATTCTAAAAAATGGTGGGAAGAAAAGCTTTTTAAATGAAATCAAAGCATCAATGTCATTGATCCCAATGAGGAGAATGAGTTTATGGTGTCCGATCATGAAAGGAATGGAGTTATTATAAGAATCCATGCTTGTCCCTTTGTCAGATGAACTTTACTTTTTAGGCAAATGGTAGAAAGAAAAACCTGTCAAATGAGAACCAAAAAATCAATGTCATTTATCCTAATGAGGAGAATGAGTTCATGCCAATCATGAAATTAAAAGAGATTATTATGTGAATCTGTGTTTGTCCTAGTTTATAAACAAAGTTTAATTCTAAAAAATTATGGAAAGAGAAGCTTTTCTTGTGAAATGAAGGCATCAATGTCATTTAATCTAATAAGTAGAATGAGTTTACAGTGCCCAATCATGAAAAAAAAAGGTGATTATTGTGAGAATCCACGTTTGTCCCATTGTCAGATGAACTTTACTTCTAAGGAAAATGGGAGAAAGAAAAGCTTTTCAAATGAAACCTAAGCATCAATTCATTTATCGTAGTGAGGAGAATGAGTTTATGCCAATTGTTAAAAGAAAGAAGTTTATTATGTGAATCCATGTTTGTCACATTTGACAAAAAATGGTGGAAAGATAAGCATTTCTTATGAAACCAAAGCATCAATGTCTTTTATCCCAATGAGTAGAATGAGATTTTGGCACCCAATCATGAAAATTATGTGAATATGCATTTGTCCTAATTGATTGACAAACTTTGATTCTAAAAAATGGTAGGAAGAATAACTTTTTGAAAGAAATCAAAGCATCAATGTTATTCATCTCAATAAGGAGAATAAGTCTATGGTGCCTAATCATGAAAAAAAAGGAGATTATTATGTGAATCTGTGTTTGTCCCAATTGACAAATGAAATTTAATACTAAAAAGTGAAGGAAAAAGAAGCATTTCTTATGAAACCAAAGCATCAATGTCATTTATCCCAATGATCAGAATGAGCTTGTGGTGCACAATCATGAAAAGAAAGGAGATTATTATGTGAATCCATGTTTGTTTCATTTGACAAATAGATTTTGATTCTAAAAAATTATCAAAAGAAAAGCTTTTTTTATAAAACTAAAGCATCAATGTCATTTATCCCAATGAGGAGAATAAGTTTATGGTTCCTAATCAAGAAAAAAAAAGGATATTATTATGAGAATCCATGCTTGTCGCCATTGATGAACGAACTTTAATTCCAAGGAAATTAAAAGAAAGGAAAGCTTTTCGTATGAAACCAATGCATCAATGTATTTATTCTAGTGAAGAAAATGTGTTTATGGTGCCCAATTATGAAGGGAAAGGAGAATATTATTTGTATCCATATTTGTCCTAATTGAGGGATGGACTTTAATTCTAAGGAAAATGGTAGAAGGAAAAGCTTTTCTTATGAAACCAAAGCATTAATTCATTAACCCAATGAGCAGAATAAGTTACCAACTCTCAATCAAGATAAGAAAGGAGATAATTACAAGAATTTGGGTTTATCCAAATTGATAGATAACTTTGATTTTAAAAGATGGTGGGAATATAAGTTTTTCCTATGAAACTAAGGCATCAGAGTCATTTATTCCAATGAGTAGAATAAGTTTATGGTGCCCAATCATGAAAAAAGAATGAGATTTTTATGTGAATTTGTGTTTGCCCCAATTGACAAATGAACTTTAACTCTAACAAAGGGTAGGAAGTGAAGCTTTTCTTATGAAACCAAAGCATCAATGTCATTTATCCCAATGAGTAGAATGAGTTTTTGGCACCCAATCAAGAAAAGAGAGGAGATTATTATGTGAACCCATATTTTTCCTAATGACAGATGAACTTTGACTCTAAAAAATGGTGGAAGAAAAGCTTTTTAAATGAAACCAAAGCACCAATGTCATTTATCCTAATAAAGAGAATGAGTTTATGGTGCCCAATCATGAAAAGAAAGAAGATTATTATATGAATCTGTGTTGGTCCCAATTGGCAAATGAACCTTAGTTCCAAAAAATGGTGGAAGAAGAAGCTTTTGCAATGAAACCAAAACACCAATGTCATTTATCTCAATGAGTAGAATGAATTTTTGGCACTCAATCATGAAAAAAAAAGGGGATTGTTATATGAACCCTTATTTCTCCTAATTGACAAACAAACTTTAACTCTAAAAAATGGTGGAAGAAAAGCTTTTCAAATGAAACTAAAGCATCAATGTCATTTATCCCAATGAGGAGTTTATGGTGCCCAATCATGAAAAGATTAGCAATTATTATATGAATCCGTGTCTGTCCCAGCTGAGAAAAGAACTTTAACTCTAAAAATAGTGCAAAGAGAAGCATTTCTTATGAAACCAAAGCATCAATGTCATTGATCCCAATAAGTGGAATGAGTTTATGGTGCCAAATCATGAAGAGAAAAGAGATTATTATGTGAATCCATCTTTGTCCTAATTAAAAAATGAGTTTTGATTCTAAAACATGGTGGGAAGAAAAGTTTTTCTTATAAAACCAAGGCATTAATGTCACTTATCCTAATAAGGAGAATGAGTTTATGATTACCAATCATAAAAAGAAAAAAAATTATTATAAGAATCTACGTTTGTCCTATTGTCTACAAACTTTACTTTTAAGGAAAATGGTAGAAAGAAAAGCTTTTCAAATGAAACCAAAGCATCAATGTCAATTATCCCAATAAGGAGAATGAGTTTATGCCAGTCATTAAAAGAAAGGAGATTATTATCTTAACTTGGGTTTGTCCCAGTTGACAAAAAAACTTTAATTATAAAAAATGGTGGAAAGAGAAGCATTTTTTATGAAGCCAAAGCATCAATGTCATTTATCCCAAAGAGTAGAATGAGTTTTTGGCACCCAATGATGACAATTATGTGAATCCGTGTTTGTCCTAATTGACAGATGAACTTTATTCTAAAAAATGGTGGGTCCAAAATGCAATTTTTAAAAATTTAGGGACTTAATGGTATTTTTGCATGTTAGATTATTTTAAATTTTGAATTTCTCATTTAGGGTGTTTTTGGGCCAAAAATAAATATATTTTTTAGCATTTTAAACCAATTTAGGACTAATATTTAATTTTAAGAAATTTATGGACCTATTAGCAATTTTCATATTTTAAGGCACTTTTGTAATCTAAATTACTCATTTAGAGTAAGAATCATCATTACTTGTCATTTCGAGTCTATTAGGGGTACCGAAATACTCTTTTGTCAAAGGTATACCCTAGGGTTATTTTTATAATATTCCTCATCAGGATGCTTTTATGCCAAAGGTGAATGTTTAAGGTTATTTAGCCTCTTTAGGTCATTTTTGAGTCCATTAGGGGTACTAGGATACCTTCATGGCGAAGGTATACCCCAAAGGTATTTTCATAATTTTTTTTACTAGGATGCTTTTATGCCAAAGGTGAATGTTTAAGGTTCATTTAGCCTTTTTAGGCCATTTTTTAGTCCATTAAGGGTACTGGGATACTTTCATGGTGAAAGCATACCCCAAAAGCTTTTTCGTAATTTTTTTACCGAGATGTTTTTCATGCCAAAAGTGAATTTTTAAAATTCCTTTAGCCTTTTAAGGTCATTTTTTAGTCTATTAGGGATATAGGATTCTTTCATATCGAAGGTATATCCTAGGGGCATTTTCATAATTTTACTCGTCGAGATGCTTTTATGCCAAAAGTGAAAGTTTAAGTTTCCTTTAGCCTTTTAAGGTCATTTTTTAGTCAATTAGGGATACCGGGATACTTTCATGGTGAAGGTATACCCCAGGGGTATTTTCATATTTTTTATCGGGTGCCATAATGTAGATGGTGTGACTTAGGAATATTTTAATTTTCTATAAAACCCAATCCTAGGTAGTTACTTGGTGCCTTAGTGTCGATGGTAAGCCTTAGGGATATTTTAATTTTCCTTGGAAACCAATCCTAAGTAGTTATCGGATGCCTTAGTGTCAATGGTAAGCCCTAGGAATTTTTTAATTTTCCTTAGAACTCAATCTTAAGTAGTTACTAGGTGCCTTAGTGTTGATGATAAGCCTTAAGAATATTTTAATTTTCCTTAGAACCAAATCCTAAGTAGTTATCGGGTGCCTTAGTGTCACTGGTAAGCCTTAGGGATATCTTCATTGTTCTTAAAACCTAGTCTTAAGTATCCACCGGGTGTTTCTATGCCAAAGGTATAATTTAAGGATAAGTTCATTTTTCTTTTATCTTTTTAGTCCTTAGACTTGAATTAGTAATTTAGTATCTAGACCGAGTCATAGGTCTTTTATTTTTGTCTCAAATAAAATTTGTATGCCTTTGTAAAATAAAGGCAATGTCTCAAAATTAGAATGATGCGTGAAACCCCTTACAGATCATTCTAATGATGAGATACCCTTTTCAAAATGGAAATTAGGAATTTTATACAAATAATAAAAACCTTTCACATTCTGCCAGGTACTCTAGTAGGATGTGAAAGACACTTTGGTTTTTTAAGACCTTTTTTGCCCCTTTCCATTAGGGTATGAAAGGGAATAATAAAAACTTTTATGTCCCGTTGGTTTTCTGATAGGGGTGATAAGATGTTTCAATTTTTAAAATGCGAAACCTTGATTTTCTCTCATGAAATAGTAAAATCTTATTTTAACAATACGAGAATTATAATTAAATACCACATATTGAAGTCATATAAAAATTAAAGTTCAAATTAACCGTGATCAATAAGGTAGCAATTTTAGGCACCATGAGAGGGTCGATCTTTACTTGTTGCTGTAACTGACCCCGAACCCTTAAAAATGATCTTTGGTACTTCGTAGACCATGAAATTTATCTTTAGGGTTTTGTTACCTTTAAAGCATTAATTCTAACAGGTGACCAATCTCACCTGGCCAAAACAGATTGGTGGCAACTCCAAACAAATATTCATTTCACGATGACTATTTAGGGTTAAGATGAGCGAATGATTTATCTTAACTACTGAGTCCCCAAAAATAAAAGAATATTAATATCGATATGGCCCAAGAAAAAGAAAAATAAATAGTTTTGAAATAATGATACATCACGACTTATATAGTCAAGGACCATTTAACTCGGACTTGGTTAGGATTCGCATCCAGGCCACATTACAACATGGTGGAAGGAGATACTTTTCCAATGAAACCAAAGCATCAATGTCATTTACCCAATGAGTAGAACAAGTTTTTGGCACCCAATCATGAAAAGAAAGAAGATTATTATGTGAACCCATATTTTTCCTAATTGATAGATGAACTTTGACTCTAAAAAATGGTGGAAGAAAAGCTTGTTAAATAAAACCAAAGCATCAATGTCATTTATCCCAATAAGGAGAATGAGTTTATGGTGCCCAATCATGAAAAGATAAGAGATTATTATGTGAATCCGTGTTTGCCCTAATTGACAAAAGAACTTTAACTCTAAAAAATGGTGGAAAGAGAAGCATTTCTTATGAAACCAAAGCATCCATGTCATTTATCCTAATAAGTGGAATGAGTTTATGGTGCCCAATCATGAAAAGAAAGGAGATTATTATGTGAATCCATCTTTGTCCTAATTGATAGACGAGCTTTGATTCTAAAAAATGGTGGAAAAAAAAGCTTTTCTTATAAAACCAAGGCATCACTGTCATTTATCCCAATAAGAAGAATGAGTTTGTGATGCCCAATCATGAAAAAGAAAAGAGATTATTATGAGAATCCATGCTTTTCCTATTGTTGAATGAACTTAACTTCTAAGGAAAATGTTAGAAAGAAAAGATTTTCAAATGAAACCAAAGCATCAATTTCATTTATCCCAATGAGGAAAATAAGTTTATGCCAATCATTAAAAAAAAGAGGATTATTATGTGAATCCGAGTTTGTCCTAGTTGAAAAAAAAGCTTTATTATAAAAAATGGTGGAAGGATAAGCATTTCTTATGAAACCAAAGTATCAATACCATTTATCCTAATGAGTAGAACGAATTTTTGGCACCCAATCATGAAATTATGTGAATCCGTGTTTGTCCAATTGATAGACAAATTTTGATTCTAAAACATGGTGTGAAGAAAAGCTTTTTAAATGAAACCGAAGCATCAGTGCCATTTACCCTAATGAGGAAAATGAGTTATGGTTCCCAATCATGAAAAGAAAAGAGATTACTATTAGAATCCATATTTGTCCCATTGTCGAATGAACTTGGCTTCCAAGGATAATGATAGAAAGAAAAGCTTTTTAAATGAACAAAGCATCAATGTCATAAAATAAGTTTATTCTGGCCAATCAAGAAAAGAAAGGAGGTTATTATGTGAATCCATGTTTGTCCCAATTGACAAACTAACTTTAAATCTACAAAATGACAGAAAGAAAAGCTTTTCATATGAAACTGAAGTATCAATGTCATTTATCCTAATGAGTAAAACAAGTTTATTGCACCCAATCATGGAAAGAAAAAAGATTATTATCTAAATCTGTCTTTGTCCTAATTGACAAATGAACTTTGATTCTAAAACTTGCGGGAAAAATGCTTTTAAAGTAAATCCACAGCATCAATGTCATTTATCCTAATAAGTAGAATGTGTTTATGGTGCCAAATCATGAAATGAGTGGAGATTGTTATGTGAATCCATGTTTATCCCAATTGACAAATGAACTTTATCTCTAAAATATGTTGGAAAAAGAAGCTTTTCTTATGAAGCCAAAGCATCAATGTCATTTATCCTAATGAGGAGAAGAGTTATGGCCCAATCTTGAAAAGAAAGAAGATTACTATGTGAATCCGTGTTTGTCTTAAGTGACAAATGAACTTTAATTCAAAAAAATGGTGGAAAGAGAAGTTTTTCTTATGAAACCAAAACATCAATATCATTTATCCCAATTAGTAGAACAAGTTTATGGCACCCAACCATAAAAAAAAAAAAAGAGATTATTATGTGAATTTATCTTTGTCCTAATTGACAGATGAACTTTGGTTTTAAAAAATGTGGGGAAGAAAAGCTTTTCTTATAAAGTCAAATCATCAATGTCATTTATCCCAATAAAGAGAGTGAGTTATGGTTCCCAATGATGAAAAGAAATGAGATTATTACGAGAATCCATGTTTGTTGCTATTGATAGATGAACTTTAACTCAAAGGAAATTGATGGAAGGAAAATCTTTTCATATGAAACCAGTGCATCAATGTCATTCATCTCAATAAAAAGAATGAGTTTATGCCAATCATTAAAAGAAATAAGATTATTGTGTGAATCCACGCTTGTCCTAGTTGACAAAGAAGCTTTAATTCTAAAAAATGGTCGAAAGAGAAGCATTTCTTATGAAATCAAAGCATCAATGTCATTTATCCCAATGAGTAGAATGAGTTTTTGGCACCCAATCATGAAAATTATGTGAATCCGTGTTTGTCCTAATTGATAGATAAACTTCGATTCTAAACAATGGTGGGAAAAAAAGCTTTCTACAAGAAATCAGAGCGTCAATCTTATTTATCCCAGTGAGGAAAATGAGTTTATGGTTCCCAATCATGAAAATAAAAGAGATTATTATGAGAATCCTCATTTGTCCCATTGTAGGATGAACTTGACTTCCAAGGAAAATGGTGGAAAAAAAAGCTTTCTAAATGGGCAAAGCATCAATGTCATAGAATAAGTTTGTTTTACCTAATCGAGAGAGGAAAAGAGACTATTATGTGAATCAATGTTTATCCCAGTTGACAAACTAGCTTTAATTCTAAAAAATGGTGGAGAAAAAAGCTTTTCTTATGAAACCAAAGCATCAATGTCATTTACCCAATTAGTAAAACGAGTTTATTGCACCCAATCATGAAAAGAAAGGAGATTATTATCTGAATATGTCTTTGTCCTAATTGACAGACAAACTTTGATTCTAAAAAATTATGGGAAGAAAAGCTTTTTAAATAAAACCAGAGCATCAATGTAATTTATCCTAATAATTAGAATGAGTTTGTGGTGCCAAATCATGAAAAGAATGGAGATTGTTATGTGAATCCGTGTTTGTCCCAATTGACAATCGAACTTTATCTCTAAAAAATGGTGGAAAGAGAAGTTTTTCTTATTAAACCAAAGCATCAATGTCATTTCTCCCAATGAGTAGAACGAGTTTATGGCGCCCAATCATGACAAAAAGGAGATTATTATGCGAATCCGTCCTTTTCCTATTTGACAGATGAACTTTGATTCCAAAGAATAGTGGGAAACAAAGCTTTTCAAATGAAGTCAAAGCATGCCATTTATCTGAATAAGGAGAATGAGTTTATGGTGCCCAATCAAGAAAGGTAAGGAGATTATTATATGAATCCATGTTAGTCTCAATTGATAAATGAACTTTAATTGTAAAAAGAATGGTCGAAAGAGAAGTTTTCCTACGAAACCAAAACATCAATGTCATTTATTCCAATGAGTAAAATGAGTTTATGGTGCCAATCATGAAAAGAAAGAAGATTACATGTGATTCCATGTTTGTTTTAATTGACAAATGAGCTTTAATTTTAAAAAATAGTCGAAAGAGAAGCTTTTCTTATGAAACTAATGCATGAATGTCATTTATGCTACTGAGTAGAACAAGCTTATGGTGCCCAATCATGAAAAGAAAGTAAATTATTATGTAAATCTATGTTTGTCCTAATCGAATGACAAACATTGATTCTAAAAAATGGTGGGAAGAAATATTTTTCTTATGAAACCAAAGCATTAATGTCTTTTATCCTAGAAGGAGAATGACTTTATGGTTCCAATCATAAAAAGAAAGGAGATTACTATGAAAATCCATATTTGTCCCACTCTCGGATGAATTTTACTTTCAAGGAAAATGGTGGACAGAAAAGTTTTTTAAATAAACAAAGCATCAATATCATTTACCCTAATTACGAGAATGAGTTTATGGTGCCTAATCATGAAAAGAAAGAGAATTATTATGTGAATCTGTGTTTTTCCTAATTGACACATGAACTTTGATTCCCAAAAACTGCTGGGAAAAAAAGCATTTTAAATGAAACCAATGCATTAATGTCACTTATCCCAATGAGGTGAATAAGTTTATGGTGCCTAATCATGAAAAGAAAAGAGATTACTATGTGAATCCATTTTTGTCCCAATTGACAAACGAACTTTAATTCTAAACAATGGTGGAAAGAGAAGCTTTTTGTATGAAACCAAAGCATCAATGTCATTTATCCCAATGAGTAGAACGAGTTTATGGCACCCAATCATGAAAAGAAAGGAGATTATTCCATGAATCCATCTTTGTCATAATTGGAAAAATAAACTTTGATTCTAAAAAATGATGGGAAGAAAAGCTTTTCTTATAAAACCAAACATCAATGTCATTTATCTCATTAAGGAGGATGAGCTTATAGGTCCTAATCAAGAAAAGAAAAAAGATTATTATGAGAATCCATGTCTGTCGCCATTGATGGACGGACTTTAATTCTAAGGAAATTGGTGGAAAGAAAAGCTTTTCAAATAAAACCAAAGCATCAATGTCATTTTTCCAGATGAGGAAGTGAGTTTATGGTGCCTAAATCATAAAAAGAAAAGAGATTATTATGTGAATCTATGTTTTTCCCAATTGACAAACAAATTTTAACTCTAAGAAATGGTGGAAAGAGAAGCATTTCTTATGAAACCAAATCATCACTGTCATTTATCCCAATGAGTAGAACGAGTTTATGGTGCCCAAGCATGAGAAGAAAGGAGAGTATTACATGAATCCATCTTTGTCTTAATTGACGGATGAACTTTGTTGCCAAAAAATGATGGGAAGAAAGGTTTTTCTTATAAAACCAAAGCATCAATGTCATTTACCCCAATGAGGAGAATTAGATTATAATTCCTAATCAAGAAAAGAAAGGAGATTATTCTGAGAATCCACATTTTTCCCACTGTTGGACAAACTTTACTTCCAAGGAAAATGGTGGAAGGAAAATCTTTTTAAATGAATAATGCATCAATGTCATTTATCCCAACGAGGAGAATAACTTTATGGTGCCCAATCATGAAAACAAAGGAGATTATTATTTAAATCCATGTTTCTCCCAAATGATAAATGAACTTTAATTCCAAAATATGGTGGAAGGAGAAGCTTTTCCACTGAAACCAAAGCTTCAATGTCATTTATCCCAATGAGTAGAATAAGATTTTGGCACCCAATCATGAAATGAAAGGAGATTATTTTGTGAACCTGTGCTTTTCCTAATTGACAAAGGAACTTTAATTCCAAAAAATGGTGGAAGGAAAAGCTTTTCCAACGAAAACAAGGAATCAATGTCATTTATCCTTTGAGTAGAATGAGTTTTTGGCACCCAATCATTAAAAGAAAAATGATTATTATGTGAATCTGTGTTTATCCCAGTTGACATAGAAGCTTTAATTCTAAAAAATGGTGAAAAGAGAAACGTTTCTTATGAAACCAAAGTATCAATGTCATTTATCCCGATGAGCAGAATAAGTTGTTGGCACCTAATCATGAAAATTATGTGAATTTGTGTTTATCCTAATTGGTAGACAAACTTTGATTCTAAAAAATGGTAGGAAAAATGCTTTTTAAATGAAACCAAAGCCTCAATGTCATTTATCCCAGTGAGCAAAATGAGTTTATAGTTCCCAATCATGAAAGGAAAGGAGATTATTATGAGAATCCACACTTACCCCATTCTCGAATAAACTTGACTTCTAAGGAAAATGGTGAAAAGAAAAGCTTTTTAAATGAACAAAACAACAATGTCATAGGATGAGTTTATTATACCTAATCAAGAAAAAAAGGAGATTATTATGTAAATTCATGTTTGTCCTAATTGATATATGAACTTTAACTCTAGAAAATTGTTGAAAAAGAAGCTTTTCTTATGAAACCAAATCATTAATGTCTTTCATCCCAAAGAGTAGAATAAGTTTATTACACTTAATCTTGAAAAGAAAAGAGATTATTATGTTAATCCATGTTTGTCCTATATGGCAGATGAACTTTGACTCTAAAAAAGAAAAGCTTTTTAAATGAAACCAAAGCTGTACTGTCATTTATCTTAACGAGGAGAATGAGTTTATGGTGCACAATCGTGAAAACAAAAGAGATTGTTATGTGAATCCATGTTTGTCCTAATTGACAAATGGACTTTAATTCTAAAAAATGGCCGAAAGAGAAGCTTTCCCTATGAAACCAAAGCATCAATGTCATTTATCCTAATAAGTAGAACGAGTTTATTATGCCCAATCATAAAAAAAAAGAGATTATTATCTAAATCCATCTTTCTCCTAATTGAGAAACAAACTTTGATTCTAAAAATAGTAGGAAGAAAAGCTTTTTAAATAAAACCAAATTATGAATGTCATTATCCCCATAAGTAGAATGAGTTTATCATGCCAAATCATGAAAAGAATGGAGATTGTCATGTGAATCTGTGTTTGTCTCAATTGGCAAATAAACTGTCACTAAAAAATAGTTGAAAGAAAAGTTTTTCTTATGAACCAAAGCATCAATGCCATTTATCCCAACAAATAGAATGAGCTTATGGTGCCCAATCATGGAAAGAAAGGAGATTATTAAGTGAATCTGTCCTTGTCCTATTTGGCGAACAAACTTTATTTCTAAAAAATAACAGGAAGAAAAGTTTTTCAAATGAAATCAAAGCATCAATATCATTTATCTGGATGAGGAGAATAAGTTTATGGTGCCCAATCATGAAAACAAAGGAGATTATTATGTGAATCCATGTTACTCTCAATTAGCATATGAACTTTAATTCTAAAAAATGGTCAAAAGAGAACCTTTTCCTATGAAACCAAAAGATCAATGTGATTTGTCCCTATGAGTAGAATGAGCTTGTGATGCCTAACCTGAAAAGATAAGTGATTATTACGTGATTCTGTGTTTGTTTCAATTGACAAACAGGCTTTAATTTTAAAAAATAGTCAAAAGAGAAGTTTTTCTTATGAAACTAATGTATCAATGTCATTTATCCTAATGAGTAGAACGAGCTTATGGTGCTTAATCATGAAAAGAAAGTAGATTATTATGTGAATCTATATTTTCCCCAATCGAAAAACAAACTTTGATTCTAAATAGTGGTAGGAAGAAATACTTTTCATATGAAACCAAAATATTAATGTTATTTATCCCAGTGAGGAGGAAGGAGATTATTATGAGAATCCACATTTGTCCAACTATCAAACAAACTTTACTGTCAAGGAAAATGGTGGAAAGAAAAGCTTTCTAAATGAACAAAGCATCAATGTCATAGAATGAGTTTATTGTGCCCAATTAAGAAAAAAAATAATATTATTATATGAATCCATTTTTATCTTAATTGACGAACTAACTTTAATTCAAAAAAATGGTGGAAAAAAAAGCTTTTCCTATGAAACCAAAGCATTAATGTCATTTATCCTAATGAGTAGAATGAGTTTTTGGCACTCATTCATGAAAAGAAATGAGATTACTATGTGAATTCGTGTTTTTCCTAACTGACAGATGAACTTTGATTCTAAAAAATAGTAGGAAGAAAAGCTTTTTAAATGAAACCAAAGCATTAATGTCATTGATCCCGATGACTAGAATGAGTTTATGGTGCCCAAACATGAAAAAAAGGAGGTTATTGTGTGAACCATTTTTGTCTTAATTGAGAAATGAACTTTAATTCTAAAAAGTGGCAGAAAGAGAAGCTTTTCTTATGAAACCAAAGCATCAATGTCATGCATCCTAATGACTAGAATAAGTTTATGGCACCCAATCATGGAAAGAAAGGAGATTATTATGTGAATTCATCTTTATCCTAATTGACAGACAAACTTTGATGCTAAAAAATGGGGGGAAGAAAAGCTTTTCTTATAAAACAAAGGCATCAATATCATTTATCCGAACAAGGTGAATGAGTTTATGGTTCCCAATCAAGAAAAAAATAAGATTTTTGTGGGAATCCATTTTTGTCACCATTGAAAGATGAACTTTAACCCTAAGGAAATTGATGGAAGGAAAAGCTTTTCATATGAAACTAATGCATCAATGTCATATTTATCCCAATGAGGAGAAGGAGTTTATGCTAATCATTAAAAGAAAAAAGATTGCTATGTGAATCTGTGCTTGTCTTAGTTGACAAAGAAGCTTTAATCTAAAAAATGGTCGAAAGATAAGCCTTTTTTATGTAACTAAAGCATCAATGTCATTTATCCCAATGAGTAGAATGAGTTTTTGGCACCAAATCATGAAAATTATGTGAATCTGTGTTTATCCTAATTGATAGATGAATTTTGATTCTAAAAAATGGTGGGAAGAAAAATGTTTTAAATGAAACCAAAGCATCAATGTCATTTATCCCAGTGAAGAAAATGAGTTTATGGTTCCCAATAATGAAAAGAAAAGATATTATTATGAGAATCCACATTTGTGCTATTGTCAGACGAACTTTACTTGCAAGGAAAATGGTGGAAAGAAAAGCTTTCTAAATGAAAGCCATCAATGTCATAGAATGAGTTTATTCTACCCAATCAAGAAAAGAAAGAAGATTATTATGTGAATCCATGTTTGTCCCAATTGACAAACTAACTCTAATTCTAATAAATGGTGGAATGAGAAGCTTTTCTTATGAAACCAAAGCATCATTGTCATTTATCCTAATGAGTAGAACAAGTTTATGGCACTCAATCATGAAAGGAAAGGAGATTATTATGTGAATCCGTGCTTGTTTTAATTGACAAATAGGCTTTAATTTTAAAAAATAGTCAAAAGATAAGCTTTTCTTATGAAACTAATGCATCAATGCCATTTATCCTAATAAGTAGAATGAGCTTATAGTGCCTAACAATGAAAATAAAGTAGATTATTATGTGAATCTGAGTTTGTCCTATTGACAGACGAACTTTGATTCTAAAGAATGGTGGGAAGAAATGCTTTTCTTATGATACCAAAGCATCAGTGTCATTTATCCCAATAAAGAGAATAAGTTTATTATTCCCAATCATGAAAGGAAAAGAGATTATTATGAGAATCCACATTTGTCCCATTGTCGGACTAACTTTACATTCAAGGAAAATGGTGGAAACAAAAGCATTTTAAATGGACAAAGCATCAATATCATTTATCCCAATAAGGAAAATGAGTTTAAGGTGCCCAATCAAGAAAAGAATGGAGATTACTATGTGAATTTGTGTTTTTCCTAATTAACAGAAGAACTTTAACTCTAAAAAATGGTGGGAAGAAAAGCATTTTAAAAGAAACCAAAGCATCAATGTCACTTATCCCAATAAGGAGAATGAGTTTATGGTACCCGATCATGAAAAGAAATGTAATTACTATGTGAATCCCTATTTGTCCCAATTGACAAATGAACTTAATTCTAAAAATTAGAGGAAAGAGAAGCTTTTCTTATGAAATCAAAGCATCAATGTCATTCATCCCAATGAGTAAAACGAGTTATGGCACCCAATCATGAAAAGAAAAGAGATTATTATGTGAATCCATCATTGTCCTAATTGAGAAATGAACTTTAGTTTTAAAAAATGATGGGAAGAAAAGCTTTTCTTATAAAACAAAAGCATCAATGTCATTTATCCCAATAAGGAGAACGAGTTTATGGCCCCCAATCAAGAAAATAAAGGAGATTATTATGAGAATCCATGTTTATCGCCATTGACAGATAAACTTTAATTCTAAGGAAATTGATAGAGAGAAAAGCTTTTCAAATGAAACTGAAGCCCCAATGTCATTTATCCCAATGAGAAGAGTGATTTTATGGCGCCCAATCTTGAAAAGAATGCTGAAAATTATGTGAATCCGTATTTGCCCAATTGACAAACGAGTTTTAACTCTAAAAAATGGTGGAAAGAAAAGCATTTCTTATGAAACCAAAGCATCAATTCATTCATCCCAATGAGTAGAACCAGTTTATAGCACATATTAATGAAAAGAAATAAGATTATTATGTGAATCTATCTTTGTCCTAATTGATAGACGAACTTTGATTCTAAAAAATGGTGGGAAGAAAAGCATTTTAATGAAACCAAAGTGTCAATGTCATTTACCCTAACGAGGAGAATGAGTTTATGGCACCCAATCATGAAAAGATATGAGATTATTATCTGAATTCGTGTTTGTCCTAATTGACAAATGAACTTTAACTCTAAAAAATGGTGGAAAGAGAAGCATTTCTTATGAAACCAAAGCATTAATTTCATTTATCCCAATGACGAGAACCCGTTTATGGCACATAATAATGAAAAGGAAGGAGATTATTATGTGAATCTGTCTTTCCCTTTTTTGACAGATGAACTTTACTTCTAAGGAAAATGGTGGGAAGAAAAGCTTTTTAAGTGAACCCAAAGCATCAATGTCATTTGTCCCAATAAGGGGAATGAGTTTGTGGTGCCCAATCATGAAAAAAAAAGGAGTTACTGTTTGAATCTGTATTTGTCTCAATTGATAAATGAAGTTCAATTCTAAAAATTTGTGGAAAGAAAAGCTTTTCTTTTGAAACCAAAGCATCAATGTCATTTATCCCAATGAGTAGAATGAGTTATGGCACCCAATCATGAAAAGAAAGGAGATTATTATGTGAATCCATCTTTGTGCTAGTTTACAAGCGAACTTTGATTCTAAAAAAATGGTGGGAAAAAAGCTTCTCTTATAAAACCAAGGCATCAATGTCATTTATCCCAATGAGTGGAACGAGTTTATGGCACCGAATCACGAAAAGAAAGGAGATTATTATGTGAATCCATCTTTGTCCTAATTGACAAACAAACTCTAATTCCAAAAAGTGGTGGGAAGAAAGATTTTCTTATAAAACTAAGGCATCAGTGTTATTTATCCTAATGAGGAGAATGAGTTTATAGTTCCTAATCATGAAAAGAAAGGAGATTATTATGAGAATCCATGTTTGTCCTATTGTCAGATGAACTTTCCTTCTAAGGAAATTGGTAGAAAAAAAAGCTTTTCAAATGAAACGAAAGCATCAATATCATTTATCCCAATAAGGAGAATGAGTTTATGTCAATCATTAAAGGGAAGGAGATTATTAATTGAATCTGTGTTTCTCCAAGTTGACAAAGAAACTTTAATTCTAAAAAATCATCGAAATAGAAGTATTTCTCATGAAATCAAAGCATCAATGTCATTTATCCTAATAAGTAGAATGAGTTTTTGGCTCCCAATCATGAAAATTATGTGAATCTATTTTTGTCCTAATTGATAGACAAACTTTGATTCTAAAAAATGAGGGAAGAAAAGCTTTTTAAAAGAAACCAAACCATCAATGTCATTTATCCCAATGAGCAAAAGAGTCTATGGTTCCTAATCATGAAAAGAAAGGAGATTATTATGAGTGTCCACATTTGTCCCATTGTCCAACGAACTTGACTTCCAAGGAAAATGGTGGAAAGAAAACCTTTCTAAATGAACAAAGCATCAAAGTCATAGAGTGAGCTAATTTTGCCTAGTCAAGAAAAGAAATGGGATTATTATTTGAATCTATATTTGTCTCAATTAACAAACTAACTATAATTCTAAAACATGATGGAAAAAGAAGCTTTTACTATGAAACCAAAGTGTTAATATCATTTATCCAAATGAGTAGAACGAGTTCCTGGCACTTAGTCATAAAAGAAAGGAGATTATTATGTGAATCTGTGTTTTTCCTAATTGGTAGATGAAATTTGATTTTAAAAAATGGTGGGAAGAAAAGCTTTTCAAATGAAACCAAAGCATCAATGTCATTTATCCCAATGAGGAGAATAGGTTTGTGGTGCCCAATCATGAAAAGAAAAGAGATTACTATGTGAATCCATGTTTGTCCCAACTGACAAAATGAACTTTAATTCTAAAAACGGTGGAAAGAGAAGCTTTTCTTATGAAACCAAAGCATCAATGTCATTTATACCAATGAGTAGAATGAGTTTTGGCACCCAATCATGAAAAGAATGGAGATTATTATGCGAATCTATCTTTGTCCTAATTGATAGAGAAAATTTAATTCTATAACATGGTTAGAAAAAAAGCTATTCTTAATAAACCAAAGCATTAATGTCATTTATCCCAACGTGGCGAATGAGTTTATGGTTCCCAATTAAGAAAAGAAAGGAGATTATTATAAGAATCCACATTTGTCCCATTGTCAGACGAACTTGACTTCCAAGGAAAATGGTGGAAAAAACAAGCTTTCTACATAAATGAAGCATCAATGTCATAGAATGAGTTTATTGTGCCTAATCAAGAAAAGAAAGGAGATTATTATGTGAGTCAATGTTTGTCCTAGTTGAAAAACTAACTTTAATTCTAAAAAATGGTGGAAAGAAAAGCTTTTCCTATAAAACCAAAGCATTAATGTCATTTATCCCATTGAGAAAAATAAGTTTTTGGTGCTCAATCATGAAAAGATAGGAGATTATTATGTAAATACATGTTTTTCTTAATTGAGAAACGAATTTGAATCTAAAAAATGGTGGGAAGACAAGCTTTCTAAATGAAACTGGAGCATCAATGTCATTTATCCCAATAGGGAGAATGCGTTTATGGTGCCCAATCACGAAAAGAAAGGAGATTACTATGTGAATCTGTGTTTGTCACAATTGAGAAATGAACTTTAATTCTAGAAAATGAAGGAAAGTGAAGCATTTCTTATGAAACCAAAGCATCAATGTCATTTATCCTAATCAGTAAAATGAGTTTATGGTGCCTACTCATGAAGAAAAAAGGAGATTATTATGTGAATCTGTGTTTGTCCTAATTGATAGACAAACTTTGATTCAAAAAAATGGTGGGAAGAAAAGCTTTTCTTATAAAACCAAAGCATCAGTATCATTTATCCCAATAAGGAGAATGAGTTTATGTTTCCCAATCAAGAAAAGAAAGGAGATTATTATGAGAATCCATGTTTGTCGCCATTGACAGATGAACTTTAATTCTAAAGAAATTGATGAAAAGGAATGCTTTTCATATGGAGCTAATTGATCAATGTCATTTATTCCAATGAAGAAAATGTGTTTATGGTCCCAAATCATGAAAGGAATGGAGATTATTATGTGTATCTATGTTTGTCCCAATTGACAGACGGACTTTTATTCTATGGAAAATGGTGAAGGGAAAAGCTTTTCTTATGAAATCGAAGCATCAATTAATTTATCCCAATGAGCAGAATGAGTTAACGGTTCCCAATCAAGAAAAGAAAAAAGATAATTAGGTGAATCCGTGTTTATCTAAATTGGTAGATTAACTTTGATTCTAAAAAATGGTGGGAATAGAAGTTTTTCTTATGAAACCAAAGCAACAATGCCATTTATTCCAATGAGTAGAATGAGTTTATGGTGCCCAAACATGAAAAGAAAGGAGATTATTATGTTAATCCGTGTTTGTCATAATTGAGAAACGAACTTTAACTCCAAAAAATGGTGAATAGAGAAGCATTTCTTATGAAACCAAAGCATCAATGCCATTTATCCTAATGAGTAGAATGAGTTTATGGCACCCAATCATGAAAAGAAAGGAGATTATTATGTGAATCTGTGTTTGTCCTAATTGATAAACAAACTTTGATTCAAAAAAAATGGTGGGAGGACATGTTTTTCTTATAAAATCAAAGCGTCAATGTTATTTATCCCAATGAAAAGAATGAGTTTATATTTCCTAATCGAGAAAAGAAAGAAGATTATTATGAGAATCCATGTTTGTTGCCATTGATAGATGAACCTTAATTCTAAGGAAATTGACAAAAATAAAAGTTTTTCATATGAAACCAATGCATCAATGTCATTTATTCCAATGAAAAAAATGTGTTTATGGTGCCAAATCATGAAAGGAAAGGAGATTATATTGTGTATCTATGTTTGTCCCAATTGATGTACGAACTTTTATTCTAAGGAAAATGGTGAAAGGAAAAGCTTTTCTTATAAAACCAAAGCATCAATTCATTTATCCCAATAAGCAAAATGAGTTAATAGTTCCCAATCAAGAAAAAAAAAGGGGTAACGATGTGGATTCTTGTTTATCCAAATTGGTAGATGAACTTTGATTCTAAAAATGGCGAGACTAGAAGTTTTGCTTATGAAACCAAAGCACCAATCCCATTTATTCCAAAGAGTAGAATGAGTTTATGATGCCCAATCATGAAAAAAAAGGAGATTATTATGTGAATCTATGTTTGTCCCATTTGACAAATAAATTTTAACTCTAAAAAATGGTAAAAAGAGAAGCATTTCTTATGAAAACAAACCTTCAATGTCATTTATCCTAATGAATAGAATGAGTTTATGGTGCCCAATCATGAAAAGAAATGAGACTATTATATGAATCAATGTTTGTCCCAATTGACAAACAAATTTTAACTCTAAAAAATGGTGGAAAGAAAAGCATTTCCTATGAAAACAAAGCATTAATGTCATTTATCCTATTGAGTAGAATAAGTTTATGGTGCCCAATCATGAAAAGAAAAGAGACTATTATGTGAATCAATATTTGTCTCAATTGACAAATGAATTTTAACTTTAAAAAATGGTGAAAAGAAAAGCATTTCTTATGAAACCAAAGCATCAATGTCATTCATCCTAATAAGCAGAATGAGTTTATGGTGCCCATCAAGAAAATAAAGGAGATTATTATGTGAATCTGGCTTTGTCCTAATTGAGAGACGAACTTTCATTCTAAAAAATGGTAGGAAGAAAAGCTTTTTATCAAAGCATCAATGTCTTTTACCCTGAGGAGAGTGAGTTTATGATTCCCAATCATGAAAAAAAAAGATTCTTATGTGAATCCGTCTTTGTCCCAGTTGACAAATGAACTTTAACTCTAAAAATGGTGGCAAGAGAAGCATTTTTTATGAAATCAAAGCATCAATGTTATTTGTCCCACTTAGTAGAATGAGTTTATGGCTCCTAATCCTTAGAAGAAAGAAGATTATTACGTGAATTCATTTTTGTCCTAATTGATAGAAAAACTTTGATTTTAAAAAATGGTGGGAAGAAAAGGTTTTCTTATAAAACCAAAGCATAAATGTCATTTTTCCCAATGAGGAGAATGAGTTTATGCTTCCCAATCAAGAAAAGAAAGGAAATTATTATGAGAATTCACATTTGTCCCATTATCGAACAAACTTTACTTCGAAGGAAAATGGTGGAAAGAAAAACACTATAAATGAACAAAACATCAATGTCATTTATCCCAACGAGGAGAATAAGTTTATGGTACCCAATTATGAAAAAAAAGAGATTATTATTTGAATCCATGGTTGTCCCAATTGACAAATGAACTTTAATTCCAAAAAATGATGGAAAGAGAAGCTTTTCTAATGAAACCAAAGCATCAATGTCATTTATCCTAAGGAGTAGAAAGAGTTTTTAGCGCCTAATCATGAAAAGAAAGGAGATTATTATGTGAATCCATGTTTTTTTCTAATTGACAGACAAAATTTGATCCTAAAAAATGGTGGAAAGAAAAGCTTTTTAAATGAAACCAAAACATCAATGTCATTTATTGCAATAAGGGAATAAGTTTATGGTGCCTAATCATGAAAAGAAATGGAGATTATTTTGTCAATCCATCTTTGTCCTAATTGACATATGAACTTTGATTCTGAAAAATGGTGGGAGGAAAAACTTTCCTCACGAAACTAAAGCATGAATGTCATTTGTCCTAGTGAAGAGAATGAGTTTATGGTTCCTAATCATGAAAAAAAGGGAGATTATTATGAGAATCCACATTTGTCCCATTGTCGAATGAACTTTACTTGCAAGGAAATGGTGGAAAGAAAAGCTTTTTAAATGAACAAAGCATCAATGTCATAAAATGAGTTTATTATGCACAATCAAGAAAAGAAAGCATATTATTATGGAAATCCATGTTTATCCCAATTGGCAAACAAACTTTAACTTTAAAAAATGGTGGAAAGATAAGCTCTTCCTACTAAACCAAAGCATTAATGTCATTTATACCAATGAAGAGAATAAGTCTATGGTTGCCAATCAAGAAAAAAAGGAGATTATTATGTGAATCCATGCTTATCTTAATTGATAAATGAACTTTGATTCTATAAAATGGTAGGAAGAAAAGCTTTTTAAGTGAAACCAAAGCATCAATGTCATTTATCCTAATAAAGAGAATGAGTTTATGGTGCCCTATCATGAAAAGAAAGGAGATTATTATGTGAATTCGTCTTTGTCCTAATTAATAGACGAACTTTTATTCTAAAAATAGTGGGAAGAAAAGCTTTTGTTATAAAACCAAAGCATCAATGTCATTTATCCTAGTGACAGAATAGGTTTATGGTTCTTAATCCTGAAAGGAAAAGAGATTATTATGAGAATCTACGTTTATCCTTTTGTCAGATGAACTTTATTTCTAAGGAAAATGGTAGAAAGAAAAACTTTTGAAATAAAACCAAACCATCAATGTCATTTATCTCAACGAGGAGAATGAGTTCATGCCAGTCATGAAAAGAGGGGAGATTATTTTGTGAATTTGTGTTTGTCCTAGTTGACAGACAAACTTCAATTCTAAAAAATGATCAAAAGAGAAGCATTTCTTATGAAACCAAAGCATCAATGTCATTTATCCTAATGAGGAAAATGAATTTGTGGTGCCCAATCATGAAATAAAGGAGATTGTTAGGTGAATCTCTTTTTGTACCAATTGACAAACATTTTTTAATTTTAAAAAATGGCGAAAGAAAAGCTTTTCCTATGAAACGAATGCATCAATGTCATTTATCCAAATGAGTAGAACGATAAAAATGGCACCCAATCATGAAAAGAAAAGAGATTATTATGTGAATCCGTCTTTGTCCTAATTGATAGATGAACTTTGATTCGAAAAAAATAGTGGGAAGAAAAGCTTTTCTTATGAAACCAAAGCGTCAATGTCATTTATCCCAATGGGGAGATTAGGTTTATGGTTCCCAATCATGGAAAGAAAAAAGATTATTATGAGAATCCATGTTTGTCCCTTTGTTGGATGAACTTTACTTCTAAAGAAATTGGTACAAAGAAAAAATTTTGAAAAAAAATCAAAGCATCAATGTCATTTATCCCAATGAGGAGAATAAGTTCATGCCAATCATGATAAGAAAAGAGATTATTATGTGAATATATGTTTGTCCTAGTTGACAAACAAACTTTAATTCTAAAAAATGGGGGAAAGAAAAGCTTTTCTTTTGAAATGAAGGCATCAATATCATTTATCCCAATTAGTAGAATGAGTTTAGGGTGCCCAATCATAAAAAAATGGAGACTGTTATTGGAATCCACACTTGTCCCAATGTCAAACGAACTTTACTTCTAAGGAAAATGGTAGAAAGAAAAACATTCAAAATGAAACCAAAGCATCAACGTTATTTATTCCAACGAGAAGAATGAGTTTATGCCAATCATTAAAAGAAATGAGATTATTATGTGAATCTGTATTTGTCCTAGTTGACAAACAAGATTTAATTCTAAAAATTGGTGGAAAGATAAGCATTTCTTCTAAAACCAAAGAATCAATGTCATTTATCCCAACGAGTAGAATGAGTTTTTGGCACCCAATCATGAGAAGAAAGGAAATTATTACGTGAATCCATATTTGCCTAATTGACAGGCCAACTTTGATTCAAAAAAATGGTGGGAAGAAAAGTTTTTCTTATAAAACCAAAGCATCAATGTTACTTATCCCAATAAGGATGTTATCCTTGATTTCAGTTTTAATATAGCAAACAACTTAAATTAAATTAATACTCAACTTGATAATTGTTTTTAAATTGAAAAGCATCTTTAAAAATACTAAGTTTGTAATTTGTCAAAAATTTTTTAGATGTGTTTAAGTTAACAATAATCATTTCACAAATAGTTTTGAACATCAGTAACGATACAAAGAACATGTGTATCGATACTATGCATAAAACCCCTTAAATGTATTGATACAAGTCTGTATGTATCAATACTCACTCCATGAGTATCGATACAAGGCTTGGCAGTGGCCAAGGTTTATATGAAACCCTTAAATGTATCAATACAAGTTTGTATATATTGATATAGCTGCTTAGTATCGATACTCACTCTATGAGTATCAATACAAGGCTTGGCAATAGCCTTGGTTTGGCTGAAACCCTCATATGTATCGATACAAAGGTATCTGTATTGACACAACTTGCTTAGTATCGATACTCATACCTCAGTATTGATACAACACGTTGTAATGATCACTTTTTTTAATTGTGTATCGATACTATAGTGCGAGATTGAATGGAAATAAGCATTTATGAAAGCTAAAATAGCTCTCCAACCACCACATTAAATGCCCAACATCTACGAATCAATTTATAGCTATAAATGAAGGTTCCAAATAGCTAAAGAGGTAGAGATATAGATTTCATTAAATCATTAAATAATAAAAGCTCAAAATCATCAAATTCATTATTTTCCACTTATATTAATTCAGACTGTTTAAGTCTATTTGTACCTTATTCATCTTATACTTAAATTCCAATAAACACCTTCCTACTAGATGTTTAATTTGTTTGCAAAAATACTTCTTTCATTTCACAAAAAGGGTTATGTGAAAGTGTGTGAAAATAGTTAAAAGTTTGGGGTATAATTCTTAAAGTAATTGAAAGATTCTATCTAAGCCTTAAAGGATAATTGTGTAAGGTTATACCTTAGCCTAAAGGTAACAATTTCCTTAGTGAATTATGGAAATCTCTTTGGTAAGAAAGTACCAAGAAGAGAAGACGTAGGTGCCGAGTTAAAGGATCGAACCTCTATACATCCATTGTTGGTTCAAATTTATAATGTTTTTATAGAACCAATTTAATTTTCAATTTACTTCAAATTTACAAAGTTTTTATAGAACCAATTCACCTCATCTTGGTTCAATCTCTCCCTTAAAGCTAACAGAGGAGATCGAGTTTATGATTCCCAATCAAGAAAAAAAAGAGATTATTACAAGAATCTATGTTTATCCCAATTGACTGACGGACTTTAATTCTAAGCAAAATGGCAGAAGGAAAAGCTTTTCTTACGAAACTAAAATGTCAATTTATTTATCCCAATGAATAGAATGAGTTAACGATTCCCAATCAAGAAAAGAAAGGAGATATTACGTGAATCCGTGTTCATCCAAATTACAGACAAACTTTGATTCTAAAAGGTGGTGGGAATAGAAGTTTTTCATATGAAACCAAGGCATCAATGCAATTTATTCCTATCAGGAGAATGAGTTTATTATGCCCAATCATGAAAAGAAATAAAGTTATTATATGAATCCATGTTTGTCCTAATTGACAAACAAACTTTAACTATAAAAAGTGGTGAAGAGAGAATCTTTTCCTATGAAAACAAAGCTTTAATGTCACTTATCCCAACGAGGAGAATAAGTTCCTAACCATGAGAAGAAAACAGAATACTATGTGAATCTCTGTTTGTCCTAATTGACAAACAAACTTTAAGCCTAAAAACTGTTGGAAAGAGAAGCTTTTCTTATGGAACCAAAGCATCAATATCATTTATCCCAATGAGTAAAACAAGTTTATGGTGCCCAAGCATGAAAAGAAAGGAGATTATTATGTAAATCCATCTTTATCCTAATTGATAGACAAGCTTTATTTCTAAAAAATGGTGGGAAGAAAAACTTTTCTTATTAAACCAAAGCATCAACGTCATTTATCCCAATAGGGAGAATGAGTTTATGGTTCCCAATCAAGAATAGAAAATAGATTATTATGAGAATCCATATTTGTCCCATTGCAGGTCAAACCTTACTTTTAAGAAAAATGGTGCAAAGTAAACTTTTTAAAAGAACAATGCATCAACGTTATTTATCCTAACGAGGAGAATGAGTTTATGTTGCCCAATCATGACAAGAAATGAGATTATTATTTGAATCTGTGTTTGTCCCCACTGACCAATGAACTTTGACTCTAAGAAATGGTGGGAAGAAAAGCTTTTCTTTTGAAACCACAGCATCAATGTCATTTATCCCAACAACGAGAATGAGTTTACAGTGCCCAATCATGAAAGAAAAAGAGATTACTATGTGAATCTATGTTTGTTCTAATTGACAAATGAACTTTAATTCTAAAAAATGGTGGAAAAAAAGGTTTTCTTATGAAACCAAAGTATCAATGTCATTTGTCGCAATTCTTAGAAAGAGCTTATTCCGCCCAGTCATGAAAAGAAAGAAGATTATTATGTGAATCTATCTTTGTCCTAATTGACGGACAAACTTTGATTTTGAAATATGGTAGTAAGAAAAGGTGTTCTTATGAAACCAAGGCATCAATGTCATTTATCCTAATGAGGAGAATAAGTTTATGGTTCTCAATCATGAAAAGAAAAGAGATTATTCTGTGAATCCATATTTGATCCAATTGACAAATGAACTTTAATTCTAAAAAATAGTGAAAAAAAAACTTTTCTTATGAATCCAAAGCATCAATGCCATATATCCCAATAAATAGAATGAGTTTATGGCACCTAATCATGAAAAAGAAAGGAGATTATTATTTGAATCCGCCTTTTTCCTAATTGACAAACAAATTTTGATTCTAGAAAATAGTGGAAAGAAAAGCTTTTCTTATGAAACCAAAGTGTCAATGTCATTTATCCTAATAAAGAGAATGAGTTTATGGTTCCCAACTGTGAAAAAAAAGGAGATTTTTAATTGAATCCTTATTTGTCCAAATTTATAGAGGAACTTTGATTCTAAAAAATGATGGGAAGAAAAGCCTTTTAAATGAAATCAAAGCATCAATGTCATTTATCCCAATGAGGAGAATGAGTTTATGGTGCCCAATCATGAAAGGAAAGGAGATTATTATGTGAATCCGTGTTAGTCTTAATTGACAAACGAACTTTAATTCTAAAAAATTATTGAAAGAGAAGCTTTTCTTATGAAATCAAAATATCAATGTCATTTATCCCAATGAGTAGAACGAGCTTGTGGTGCCCAATCATGAAAAGAAAATAGATCATTATGTGAATTCGTGTTTGTCTCGAATAATAAACGGGCTTTAATTCTAAAAAATAGTCAAAAGAGAAGCTTTTTTTATAAAGCTAATGCATCGATGTCATTTATCCTAATGAGTAGACCAAGCTTATGTGCCCAATCATGAAGAGCAAGTAGATTATTAACTGAATTTGTGTTGTCCTAACCGATAGATGAACTTCGATTCTAAAAATGGTAGGAAGATATGTTTTTCTTATGAAACCAAAGCATCAGTGTCATTTATCCCTGTGCAGAGAATGAGTTTACGGTTCCCAATCATGAAAAAAAGGGAGATTATTATGAGAGTCCACATTTGCCCATTGTCGGACGAACTTTACTTTCAAGGAAAATAGTGAAAAGAAAAGCTTTTCAAATGAACAAATCTTTAATAACATTTATCTCAATGAGAAGAATGAGTTTATGGTACCCCAATCATGAAAAGAAAAGAGATTATTATGTAAATCTGTGTTTTTCCTAATTGATAGATGAACTTTGATTCTAAAAAATGGTGGGAAGGAAAGCATTTTAAATGAAACCAAAGCATCAATTCCACTTATCCCAACGAGGAGAATGAGTTTATAATGCCTAATCATGAAAAGAAAGAAGATTACTATGCGAATCCATGTTTGTCCCAATTGACAAATGAACTTTAATTCTAAACAATGGTGGAAAGAGAAGCTTTTTTTATGAAACCAATGCATCAATGTCGTTTATCCCAATGCGTAGAATGAGTTTATGGTGCCTAATGATGAAAATAAAGGAGACTATTATGTGAATCCATCTTTGCCCTAGTTGATAAATGAACTTTGATTCTACAAAATGGTATGAAAAAAAGCTTTTCTTGTAAAACCAAAGCATCAATGTCATTTATCCCAGTAAGGAGAATAAGTTTATAGTTCCCAATCAAGAAAAGAAAGGAGATTATTATGAGAATCCATGTTTGCCACCATTGACGGATGAATTTTAACTCTAAAAAATGGTGGAAAGAGAAGCATTTCTTATGAAATCAAAGCATCAATGTCATTTATCCGAATGAGTAGAATGAGTTTATGGCTCCCATCATGAAAATAAAAGAGACTATTATATGAATTCATCTTTGCCCTAATTAACAAAAGAAGTTTGATTTTAAAAAATGGTGGAAAGAAAGGTTTCTCTTATAAAACAAAAGCATCAACGTCATTTGTCCCAATGAGGAGAATGATTTTAAGATTCCCAATTAAGAAAAGAAAGGAGATTATTATTAGAATCCATATTTGTCCCAATGTCGGACAAACTTTACATCCAAGGAAAATGGCAAAAAGAAAAGCTTTCTAAATGAACAAAGCATCAATGTGATTAGTCCCAACGAGGAGAATGAGTTTATGTGCCCAATCATAAAAGAAAAGAGGATTACTATGTGAGTTTATATTTGTCCCAATTGTCAAACAAACTTTAATTCTAAAAAATGGCAGAAAAAGAAGCTTTTCTTATGAAACCAATAAATCAATGTCATTTATTCCAATGAGTAGAATGCATTTATGGCACCCAATCTTGAAAAGAAAGGAGATTATTATATGAATACCAGTTTTTCTTAATTGACAGATGAATTTTGATTCTAAAAAATGGTGGGATGAAACTTTTTCTCGTAAAACCGAAGCATCAATGTCATTTATCCAAATAAGGAGAATACGTTTCTGGTTCCCAATCAAGGAAAGAAAGGAGATTATTATGAGAATCCATGTTTGCCGCCATTGATGGATGAACTTTAACTCTAAAAAATGATGGAAAAAGAAGCATTTCTTATGGAATCAAAGCATCAATGTCATTTATCCCAATAAGTATAATGAGTTTATGGCTTCCATCATGAAAAAAAAGGAGATTATTATATGAATTCCTCTTTGCCCTTATTCATAGAAAAAGTTTAATTTTAAAATATGATAGGAAGAAAAGCTTTTCTTATAAAACCAAAGCGTCAGCGTCATCTATCCCAATAAGGAGAATGAGTTTATGGTTCCTAATCAAGAAAAAAAAGAAGATTATTACTAAAATCCACATTTGTCCTAATGTCAGATAAACTTTACATCTAACAAAAATGGTGGAAAGAAAAGCTTTTTAAATAAACAAAGCATCAATGTGATTAATCCCAATGAGGAGAATGAGTTTATGGTGCCCAATCATGAAAGGAAAGGGGATTACTATATGAATCTGTGTTTGCCCCAATTGACAAACGAACTTTAATTTTAAAAAATGATGGAAAAAGAAGTTTTTCTTATGAAACCAATGCATCAATGTCATTTATCCCAATGAGTAGAATGGGTTTATGGCACTTTATCTTGAAAAGAAAGGAGATTATTATGTGAATATGTGTTTTTCCTAATTGACAGATGAATTTTGATTCTAAAAATGATGGGAAGAAAAGCTTTTCTTATAAAACAAAAGCATTAATGTCATTTATCCAAATGAAGAGAGTGAGTTTATGGTTCTCAACCAATAAAAGAAAGGGGATTATTATGCGAATCCAAGTTTGTCACCATTGACAGATGAACTTTAATTTTAAGGAAATTGATGGAAAGGAAAGTTTTCCAAATGAAACCAAAGCATCAATGTCATTTATTCCAATAAGAAGAGTGAGTTTATGGTGCCCAATCTTGAAAAGAAAGAGGATTATTATGCGAATCCATGTTTGTCCCAATAGACAAACAAACTTTAACTCTAAAACATAATGGAAAGAGAAGCATTTCTTATGAAATCAACAGTATCAATGTCATTTATCCCAATGATTAGAATGAGTTTATGGCACCCAATCATGAACAGAAAAGAGATTATTATGTCAATCTATCTTTATCCTAATTGACAGACGAACTTTGATTCTAAAAAATGCTAGGAAGAAAAGCTTTTCAAATGAATCAAAAGCATCATTGTCATTTATCCCAATAAGGGGAATGAGTTATGGTCCCAACAATGAAACTAAAGGGACAATTATGTGAATTCATCTTTGACTTAATTGACAAATGAACTTTGATTGTAAAATATGGTGGGAAGAAAAGCTTTGCCTATGAAATCAAAGCATCAATGTCATTTATCCTAGTAGGAAAAATGAATTTATGGTTCCTAATCATGAAAATAAAGAAGATTATTATGAGAATACACATTTGTCCCATTGTTGGATGAACTTTACTTGCAAGGAAAATGGTGAAAAAAAAGCTTTTTAAATGAACGAAGCATCAATGTCATTTATCCTACTGAGGAGACCGAGTTTATGCCAATCATTAAAAGAGAGGCAATTATTATGTGAATTCGTGCTTGTCCTAGTTGATAAAGAAGCTTTAATTCTAAAAAATGGTAAAAAAAAACATTTCTTCAAAACCAAAGCATCAATGTCATTTATCCCAATGAGTAGATTGAGTTTTTGGCACCCAATCGTGAAAATTATGTGAATCCATGTTTGTCCTAATTGATAGACAAACATTGATTCAAAACAATGGTGGGAAGAAAAGCTTTTTAAATGAAACCAAAGATCAATGTCATTTATCCCAGCTAGGAAAATGAGTTTATGGCTCCCAATCATTAAAAGAAAAGAGATTATTATGAGAATCCACATTTGTCCCATTATCGAACAAACTTGACTTCTAAGGAAAATGGTGGAAAGAAAAGCTTTTTAAATTAACAAAGCATCAAGGTCATAGAATGAGTTTATCGTGCCTAATCAAGAAAAGAAAGGAGACTATTAAGTAATCCTTGTTTGTCCCAATTAACAAATGAACTTTAATTCTAAAAATGGTGGAAATAGGTGCTTTTCTTGTGAAACCAAAGCATCAATGTCATTTATAACAATGAGGAGAATGAGTTTACGGTTCTTAATCATGAAAAAAAATGAGATTATTATGCGAATCCATGCTTGTCCTAATTGACAAACGAACTTTGATTCTAAAAAGTGGTGGAAAGAAAAGCTTTTTAAATGAAACCAAAATATCAATATCATATCTCCTAATAAGGAGAATAAGTTTATGGTGCCCAATCCTGAAAAGAATGGAGATTATTATGTGAATCAGTCTTTGTCCAAATTGACAGACGAACTTTGATTCTAAAAAATGGTGGGAAGAAAAGCTTTTCTTATGAAACCAAAACATCAACGTCATTAGCCCAATGAGAAGAATAGGTTTATGGTACCCAACCATGAAAAGAAAGGAGATTATTTTGAGAATCTACGTTTGTCCCTTTGTTGGATAAACTTTACTTCTAAAGAAAATGGTAGAAAGAAAAAATTTTTAGATAAAACTAAAGCATTAATGTCGTTTATCTCAATGAAGAGAATGAGTTCATGCTAGTCATGAAAAGAATGGAGATTATTATGTGAATCTATGTTCGTCTTGGTTGACAAACAAGCTTTAATTCTAAAAAATTATGGAAAGAGAAGTATTTCCTATGAAACCAAAGCATCAATGTCATTTATCCCAATGAGTAGAACTAGTTTTTGGCACCAAGCTAAGCTAATTATGTGAATTCGTGTTTGTCCTAATTGACAGACAAACTTTGATTCAAAAAAGTGGTGGAAAGAGAAGCTCTTTAAATGAGACTAAAAAATCAATGTCATTTATTCCAATTAGGAAAATGAGTTTATGGTGCCAAATCATGTGAATCAATGTTTGTTTCAATTCATAAACGGGCTTTAATTTTAAAAAATAGTTGAAAGAAAAGCTTTTCTGATGAAGCTAATGCATTAATTTCATTTATCCTAATTAGTAGAACAAGCTTATAGTGCCCAATCATGAAAAGAAAGCAGATTATGTGAATCTGTCTTTAACCTAATCAATAGAAGAACTTTGATTCTAAAAATGGTGCGCAGAAAAGCTTTTCTTATGAAACCAAAGCACCAATATCATTTATCCCAACGAGGAGAATGGGTTTATATGGTTCCTAATCATGAAAAAGAATGAGACTATTATGAGAATCCACATTTTTCCCATTGTCAGAAGAACATTACTTCTAAGGAAAATGGTAGAAAGAAAAACTTGTTAAATGAAACCAAAATATCAAAGTCATTTATCCCAATGAGTAAAATGACTTTATGGTGCCCAATCATGGAAAGAAAGGAAATTATTATGTGAATCCTGTTTGTCCCAATTAATAAAAGAATTTTAACAAACGGTGGAAAGCGAAGCTTTTCTTATGAAACCAAAGCACCAATCCCAATAAGTAGAATGCATTTGCAGTGCCCAATCATTAGAAGAAGGGAGATTATTATGTGAATCCGTCCTTGTCCTATTTGACAAAGGAGCTTTGATTCTAAAAATGGTGGGAAGAAAAGCCTTTTAAATGAAACCAAAGCATCATTGTCATTTATCCTAATGAGGAGAATGAGTTTATAGAGCCCAATCATGAAAATAAAGGACATTACTATGTGGATCCGTGTTTGTCGCAATTGACAAATGAATTTAATTCTAAAAAATGGTGGAAATAGAAGCTTTTTTTATAAAACCAAAACATTAATATCATTTTTCCTGATGAGTAAAATGAGTTTATGGCACACAATCATGAAAGAAAGGAGATTAGTATGTGAATTCGTCTTTGTCCTAATTGACAGACAAATATTGATTCTAAAAAATGGTTGGAAGAAAAGCATTTTAAATGAAATCAAAGCATCAATGTCATTTATACCAATAAGGAAAATGAGTTTATAGTGCCCAATCATGAAAAGAAAGGAGATTACTATGTGAATTCGTATTTGTCCTAATTGACAAACAAACTTTAACTCTAAAAAATGGTGGAAAGAGAAGCCTTTCTTATGAAACCAAAGAACCAATGTCATTTATCCCAATGAGTAGAATGAGTTTATGGCACCCAATCATGAAAAAAAAAGAGATTACTATGTGGATCTGTCATTGTCCTAATTGATAGACAAGCTTTGATTCTAAAAAATGGTGGGAGGACAAGCTTTTCTTATATAACCAAAGCATCAATTCGTTTATCCCAACGAAGAGAATGGGTTTATGGTTCCCAATCATGAAGAAGGGAGACTATTATAAGAATTCACATTTTCTTATTATCGGATGGACTTTGCTTCTAAAGAAACTGGTAGGAAAAAAAAACTTTTCAAATGAAACCAAAGCATCAATGTCATTCATCTCAATGAGTAGAATGAGTTTATGGTACTGAATCATGAAAAGAAAGAAGATTATTATATGAGTCCGTGTTTGTCCCAACTGACAAATGAACTTTAAGAGATGATGGAAAGAGAAGCTTTTCTTCTAAAACCAAAGTATCAATGTCATTTATCCTAATGAGTAGAATGAGATTATGGCACCCAATCATGAAAAGGAAGGAGATTATTATATGAATTTGCCTTTGTCCTAATTGAAGGACAAACTTTTATTCTAAAAAGTGGTGGAAAAAAGCTTTTCTTATGAAACTAAAGCATCAATGTCATTTATCCTAATTAGGAGAATGAGTTTATGGTGCCCAATCATGAAAATAATGGAGATTATTATGTGAATCCGTGTTTGTCCCAATTGGCAAACAAACTTTAACTCCAAAATATGGCCAAAAGAGAAACATTTCTTAAAAAACCATAGCATCAATGTCATTTATCCTAATGAGTTGAACGAGTTTATGGCACCCAATCTTGCAAAGAAAGGAGATTATTATGTGAATCTGTCTTTGTCCTAATTAACAGATGAACTTTGATTCTAAAAAATAGTGGGGAGAAAAGCTTTTCTTATAAAACCAAAGCATCAATGTCATTTATTCCAATGAGGAGAATAAGTTAATGGCTCCCAATCAAGAAAAAGAAATGAGAATTATTTTTAGAATCCATATTTGTCCCATTGTTGGACAAGCACTACTTCCAGGGAAAATGGTGGAAAGAAAGGTTTTTAAACAAACAAAGCATTACTTTCATTTATCCTAATGAAGAGAGTGAGTTTGTGGTGCCTAATTATGAAAAGAAAAGAGATTACTATTTGAATTCGTGCTTGTCTGAATTGACAAATGAACTTTAATTATAAAAAATGGTGGAAGGAGAAGTTTTTCCAATGAAACCAAAGCATTACTGTGATTTATCCTAATGAGTAGTACGAGTTTTTGGCACCTAATTACGAAAACAAAGGAGATTATTATGTGAATCTATGTTTTTCCTAATTGATAGACAAAATTTGATTCTAGAAAATAGTGGGAAGAAAAGCTTTTCAAATGAAACCAAAGCATCAATGTCATTTATCCCAATGAGAAGAAAGAGTTTATGGTGCCTAATCATGACAAGAAAAGAGATTATTAATTGAATCCATATTTTTCCCAATTGACAAATGAACATTGACTCCAAAAAACAGTGAAAAGAGAAGCTTGTCTTATGAAACCAAAGCATCAATGTCTTTTGTCCCAATGACTAGAATGAGTTTATGGCACCCAATCATGAGATGAAAAGAGAGTATTATGTGAATCCGTCTTTGTCCTAATTGACAATGAACTTTGATTCTAAGAAATGGTGGAAAGAAAAGCTTTCTAAATGAAACCAAAGCATCAATGTCATTTATTCTAATGAGAAGAATTAGTTTATGGTGCCTAATCATGAAAAGAAAAAGAGATTATTATGTGAATCCATGTTTTTCCTAATTGACAAATGAGCTTTTATTCTAAAGAATAGTCAAAAGAGAAGCATTTCTTATGAAACTAAAGCATCAAGACATTTATCCCCATGAGTAGAATGAGTCTATGGCACCTAATCATGAAAAGGAAATAGATTATTATATGAATCCGTCTTTGTCCCAAATTGACAAACAAAGTTTGATTCTAAAGTTATGTGAATCCGTGTTTTTCCTAATTGACAAATTAGCTTTTATTCTAAAGAATTGTCAAAAGAGAAGCATTTCTTATGAAACTAAGGCATCAATGACATTTATCCCAACGAGTAGAACGAGTCTATGGCACCTAATCATGAAAAAAAAAAGAGATTATTATGTGAATCCGTCTTTGTCCCAATTAAAAAACAAAGTTTGATTCTAAAAAATGGTGGCAAGAAAAGCTTTTTGAATAAAAGCAAAGCATTAATGTCATTTATACTAATGAGTAGAACAAGCTTATGGCACCCAATCATGAAAAGAAAGTAGATTATTATAATCTATCTTTGTCCTAATCGACAGACGAACTTTGATTCTATAAAATGGTCGGAAGAAAAGCATTTTTTATGAAACCAAGGCATCAATTCATTTATCCTAATGAAGAGAAGAAGAGAGATTATTATCAAAATCCACATTTTTTCCATTGTCGGATGAACTTTACTTCTAAGGAAAATGGTGGAAAGAAAACTTTTCAAATGAAACCAAAGCATCAATGTCATAAATTAGCTTATGGCACACAATCATGAAAAGAAGTGAGATTATTATATGAATTCGTCTTTGTCCTAATTCGTAGATGAGCTATAATTCAAAAAAATGGTGAGAAGAAAAGCTTTTCTTATGAAACCAAAGCATCAATGTCGTTTATCTTAATGAGTAGACTGAGTTTATGACACCCAATCATGAAAAGAAAGGAGATTATTATGTGAATCTTTCTTTGTCCTAATTCGTAGATGAGCTCTGATTCTAAAAAATGGTGAGAAGAAAAGCTTTTCTTATGAAACCAAAGGATCAATGTTGTTTATCCTAATAAAGAGAATGGTTTTATGGTTCCTAATCATAAAAGAAAGATATTATTATGTGAATCCACAATTATCCCATCATCAGAAGAACTTAATTTCTAAGAAGAATGGTAGAAAGAAAAACTTTTCAAATGAAACCAAAGCATCAATGTCATTTATCCCAATAAGTAGAATCAGTTTTTGGTGCCAAATCATGAAAAGAAAAGAGATTGTTATTTGAACCCGTGTTTGTCCTAATTGACAGATGAATATTGATTCTAAAAAATGGTGGGAAGAAAAGCTTTTTAAATAAAACCAAAGCATCAATGTCATTTATCCTAATAAGGAGAATGAGTTTATGGTGCCCGATCATGAAAAAAAAAAAGAGATTAGTATGTGAATCCGAATCTGTCCTAATTGACAAACAAACTTTAACTCTAACAAATGGTGGAAAGAGAAGCCTTTCATATGAAACCAAAGCATCAATGTCATTTATCCCAATGAGTAAAATGAGTTTATGGCACCCAATCATGAAAAGAAAGGAGATTATTTTGTAAATCCGTCTTTGTCCTAATTGACAGAGGAGCATTGATTCTCAAAAATGGTGTGAAGAAAAGCTTTTCTTGTGAACCAAAGCATCAATGTTGTTTATCCTAATGAGGAGAATGGGTTTATGGTTCCCAATCATGAAGAAAGGAGATTATTATAAGAATCCACATTTGTCCTATTATTGGATAAACTTTACATCTAAGGAAAATGGTAGAAAGAAAAACTTTTCAAATGAAATGAAGCATCAATGTCATTTATCCCAATAAGTAAAATGTGTTTATGGCACCGAATCATGAAAAGAAAAGATATTATTATGTGAATCTATGTTTATCCCAACTAACAAGCAGACATTAAGAAATGATGGAATGAGAAGCTTTTCTTATGAAACCAAAGCTTCAATGTTATTTATCCTAATAAGTAAAACGAGTTTATGGCACCTTATCATGAAAAAAAAGGAGATTATTAAGTGAATCCACCTTTGTCCTAATTCACAGATGAGATTTGATTCTAAAAAATGGTGGGAAGAAAAGCTTTTTTTATGAAACCAAAGCATCAATGTCTTTTATCCTAATGAGGAGAATGGGTTTATGGTTCCTAATAAAAAAAAAGGAGATTATTATGTGAATCCACATTTATCCCATTGTCAGAAGAACTTTACTTCTAAAAAGAATGGTAGAAAAAATAAACTTTTTAAATGAAACCGAAGCATAAATGTCATTTAACCCAAAGAGTAGAATGAGTTTATAGAGCCCGATCATGAAAAGAAAGGAGATTATTATGTGAATCCGTGTTTGTTTAAGTTAACAGATGAATATTGATTCTAAAAAATAGTGGGAAAAAAAGCTTTTTAAAAAAAACCAAAGCATCAATGTCACTCATCTCAATGAGTAAAATGAGTTTATGATGCCCAATCATGAAAAAAGGGGAGATTATTATGTCAATCCATCTTTGCCTTAATTGACAGACAAGCATTGATTCTAAAAAATGGTGGGAAGAAAAGCTTTTCTGGTGAACCAAAGCATCAATGTCATTTATCCCAATGAGAAGAATGAGTTATATCCTCAATTCTTAATCACACTCCTAAAATCCGCAAGAACTTAGTATCTGGCTCATTATTGAGCAAGATTGGATTTAAGTTGGTCTTTGAGTCAAACAAATTTGTACTTTCAAAATGCAGGATGTTTGTGGGGAGGGGTTATCTATGTAATAGGCTCTTTAAGCTCAACACAATGACTATTGTAAAGAACAAGAACATTAATAAAGCTAGTTCTTCTTCTGTTTATTTGCTCGAGTCTCCTAATCTATGGCATGGTAGATTAGGTCATGTAAATTATAAGACCTTGAGCAATTTGGATTTGCTTCCAAAAATTTGAATTGATAAAAATTACAAGTGTGAGACTTGTGTGGAATCCAAATTTGCTAAGGCTCATTTCTATTCAATAGAAAGACAGAGCGAACCTCTAGATCTAATTCACACAGATATCTGTGACTTAAAGTTCATGCAAACTAGAGGTGGTAAAAAGTATTTCATTACTTTTATAGATGATTGCACGAGGTATTGTTACGTCTATTTGCTAAGAAGCAAAGATGAGGCCTTAGAAGCCTTTAAACTTTTTAAAAACGAGGTTGAAAATCAACTAAGCAAGAGGATTAAGGAAATAAGAAATGATAGAGGTGGTGAATACGATGCATCATTTCATGAGTTCTGCGCAAAACATGGAATTATCCATCAAACCATCACTCCTTATTCAGCTCAACAAAACGGTATTGCGGAGTGCAAAAATCATACGTTGAAAGATATTGATAAGCTCCAGGTTACTATAGAACTTGTGGGGGGAGGCTATTTTAATAGCCAACTATATATTAAATAAAATACCTCACAAAAAATCAGACAGGACACCGTATGAGTTATGGAAGGGTCAGAAACCTTCCTATAAATACATGAAAGTATGGGGGTGTCTTGCTAAGGTAGCGATTCCTCCGCCTAAAAAGGTTAAGATCAGACCTAAGATTGTAGATTGCGTATGCATTGGATATGCAAATAACAGTGCGGCTTATCATTTTCTTGTGGATAAGTTAGATATTCTTGAGATTCATGTTAATACGCTTATTGAATCGAGGAATGCTTCATTTTTTGAAGATGTATTTCCCTATAAGAGAACACAAGAAAATAAGACTATGAAAAGAGCCCGTGAGGACTTAAGTAGTGATCCACAAGTGGATGAGGAGGAACAAATAAAACCTCGAAGGACTAAACAGACTAAAGTACCAACTACTTATGGTCTAAATTTTCTAATGTATTTGTTAGAAAATGAACCTCAAATGTTTAAAGAGGCTATGTCATCTCCAGAAGCACTATTCTAGAAAGAGGCCATTAACAATGAAATAGAATCCATCATGCAAAATCATACATGGAAACTGGTGGATCTTCTTCAAGGGCATAAGCCATTGGGATCCTAATGGATATTTAAAAGGAAGATGAAGGCAGATGGATCTATAGACAAGTATAAAGCCTGGCTTGTAATAAAAGGGTACAAGCAAAAGAAAGGGCTTGATTACTTCGATACATACGCACCAGTTACGAGGATAACATCCATTCGAATGTTAGTAGCTATTACGGCTCTTAACGATCTCGAGATACACCAAATAGATGTTAAGTCTGCTTTCCTGAATGGAGAATTAAATGAAGAAATCTATATGGAACAACCCGAAGGGTTTATAGTTGCAAGTCAAGAAAAGAAGGTGTGTAGGCTTGTTAAATCACTATATGGTTTAAAGCAAGCACCGAAACAATGGCATTAAAAATTTGACAAAACAATGTTTTCATAAGGGTTTTGCATTAATGAATGCAATAAATGTGTATACATAAAGTATACGGATAAAGGATATGTCATTGTTTGTCTATACGTAGACGATATGTTGATCTTAGGCAATAATGATGAGATTATTAAAGCTACCAAATCATGGTTGACCAGTAAGTTTGATATGAAAGACATGGGTGTAGTAGATGTGATTTTAGGAATTAAAATTTTTAAATCACAAGATGGCTTGGTATTAACTCAAGATCATTATGTGAACAAGATCCTTGAGAGGTTTAATAAGAATGATACCAATATTGCCAAAACACCCGTAGATGTAAATTTACATCTAAGGAAAAAATACTAGTGACGCAATATCTCAGGTTGAGTATTTACGCATAATTGGTAGCTTAATGTATTTGATAAACTATACAAGACTGGACATAGCCTATTCAGTAAGCAAACTGAGTAGATTTACAAGTAATCTGAGATAAGATCACTGGAAAGCAATCGTGAGAGTACTCAGGTATTTGAGATACACCTTAAATTATGGACTGCACTATATGAGATATCCAGCTGTACTAGAAGGATACAGTGATGCAAATTGGATATCGGATACTAAAGACTCGAAATCCACTAGCGAATTTGTCTTTATTATTGGAAGAGCTGTAGTGTCTTGGAAATCTTCTAAACAAACGTGCATAGCCAGATCCATGATGGAATCTGAGTTTATTGCTTTAGATAAAACTAGAGAAGAAGCAGAGTGGCTTCAAAATTTTTTAGAAGATATTCCATGTTGGCCGAAACCTGTGCCAGCAATATGTATACAT
>JBBYHK010022243.1:0-10611 GCA_038382065.1 Adansonia grandidieri | reverse complement strand
CCATAATCCCTAAAAGTTTTCTTTCATTTATTATGTGTCATAATTTATTGATTTTTTTATTTTTTATATTTGATTTGTTGAGATATGATAAGATTTTTTAAAAAGTGATTAGATTTAAATTTATAATTCCTGTCTCCTTGTGATGTCATGCATGATATCATTGATTTCTATAGATATTTTGAGTGATATTCGTATATAATATATAAAATTATATTGTAAAAATTAACTATAAAAACTAAATTGTGAAAATTAAAAATTATATATTTTTTAAAATAAAATTTCATATAATCAATTTAATTCAATCTAATTATAAAAATTATTTTCATGTTCAAGGTAAAAATATTAAAAATAAAAAACTCTTAAAATTTTACGAGAAAACCTTTACTGAGAAAAATTATTTTATGTAAAAAATACAAAACTCATAAAATAAATAAAATTTTTCAAAACTGATTTAATCTGATTTAAACAATAATATTTGCAAAATGTTAAAAATGATAACTCAAAAAAATCTTACTGAAAAAATTACGAGTAGAAAACTTCGTGTCTCGGTAATAAAGAAAATTCTAAAACTTATAAAATAAATTAAATTTTTAAAAACTGTTTTAATATGAATTAAATAATAAGATTTAAAGAAATTTAAAAACTAGAAACTCAAAAAAAATGTCACTGAAAAAATTTACGGAGTATAAAACCCGTATCTCGGTAACAAAAAATTCTAAAATTCATAAAATAAATTAAAATTTTCAAAACTGTTTCAATATGAATTAAATAATAATATTTAAAGAAATTTAAAAAATTAGAAACTTGAAATAATCTCATTGAAAAAATTTACGGAGTATAAAACCTGTATCTTGATAACAAAAAAAATTTGAAATTCATAAAATAAATTAAATTTTTCAAAATGATTTAATATAGATTAAAAAATAATATTTAAAGAATTTTAAAAATTATAAACTAAGAAAAATCTTTCGAAAAAATTTATGGAGTAAAAAATTTCATATTTTGGAAACAGAAGAATTTCAAAAGAATAGTGCAAAACTAATAAAATAAAAGGAATTTTCTTAAACTGATTTAATCTGAATTAAATAATAATATTTGAGAAATTTAAAAATATATATATAAACTTAGAAAAATCTTCCTAAAAAAATTCATGGAGTAGAAAACTCCGTATTTTAAAAATAGAAAAAATTCTAATATTCATAATAAATACGTGAATTTTGAAAAACCAATTTAATGGTAGTTGAATGTGAATATATAAAGAATTTTAAAATTTAAAACTCAAGAAAGTTACAGCAAAAATTTTACAGATAACGGAAAGTTCATATTCTAGAACCGAAAAAATTTTCAAAAAATACATTAAAAATTATAAAATGAATTAAATAAATCATATTATTCAAATCATTAATTTATAAAATGATGAAGATGAAAATCCAAAATTTAAAATAATTTCGCAAGAAAAATTTAAGAGTACAATACTCGCGATACTTTGAAAACAATTTAAAATTAATTAAAAAAATGAGCAACTTGACACCTTGTGGTATAAAATGCCGACATAAAATTTTCATTGAATATTTCTAATTTTTCAAAGTGCATATCAGCATAAATACCGCACAATTGTCAATAAAAATATAAGAAGGTCAATTTCCCAAATTTAAAGAAAAATTCTCAAAAAATTTCTAAAAATGAAAAATTTGACAATGATATCATTTGCAGAAATAGATTTTCAAAATTTGAAAAGAAATAATTAAAAAATAAATTTTCTCTTAAATATTCATTTTATATATCCAAAATTAGAGATCAAAATCTAACTTTTTTGTTACGTAAACTTACGGCTATTTAAATTATGACTAAAAAGGTCTTGAAAATGCCTTGTTCTTCTAGCAATGATCATTCCCAATGAGGATGGCCATTAAGTTCTTGATCCCAGATATTCAAGATTATTGGAAACGAGACCCGAATGAAATTAAGTGTCTACAGTTGCCCCTTTTTGACCGTTGCTAGGAATCAGAAACAGGGCAAAGACCTAACATACATAATTTCGTTCAGGTCATTAAGCTTTGAAAACTAAACTTAAAATGAAAATAAAAGCTAATTCACCCTAAAGGGAAATCTTAAATTAAATGGTGACTAAGGCGAGACCTAAGTCGTAGGTAGCTTAGTGAGACAAAACCATGCTATTCAACAAACAAAAGGAGCTGATTGGGATGAAACCCCAGTAGTCAATAGAGGTAGGGGTTGACCGAGGCAAAACCTACAGGTCAACAAAGATAAGGTTGACTAAGATAAAATCTATGAGTCAACAAAAATAAAAGGTTAACTGGACAAAACCTACAAGTTAACAAATGAAAAGGGGTAACGGGGTTAAAACCCACAAGTCAACATATAAACAAGTTAACCGGAATAAACCGAGAAGTCAACCAAGGTAAGCATTGACTGGAATGAAACCTACAGTTACTGGGATAAAACCTATAAGTCAATAAATAAAAAAGGGTTGACCGAGAAAAAATCGATAAGTCAATGAATGAAAAAGAGTTAACTGGGATAAAGCTTATAAGTCAACAAAGGTATGGGTTGACTGGGACGAAACCTACAAGTTAATAACGATACAGGTTGATCGAGATGAAACTTACAACTCAACATATAAAAGAGGTTGACCGGGATAAAACCAATAAGTCAATAATGATAAGGGTTGACTAAAATGAAACCTACAAGTTAACAAATGAAAAAAGGTGACTGGGGTAAAACCCATAAGCCAACAAGGGTATAGGTTGACTGGGATAAAACTTACAAGTCAACAAAGGTACGGGTTAACCGAGATGAAACCTACAAGTGAACATATAAAAAAGTTGACCGAGATAAAACTGACAAGTTAACAACGGTAAGGGTTGACTGGGATGAACCTACAAGTCAAAAAAGGTAAGGGTTGTCTAGGACAAAACCTAGAAGTCAACAAATGAAAAAGAGTTAATTGGGGTAAAACCGATAAGTCAACAAAGTTATGGATTGATTGGGACGAAACCTATAAGTCAACATATATAAGAGGCTTAGAATGCTTTATCAATTTGAAAAGATGAGGGAGTTACCTTTCAACTTTAAGGGAATAAGCATGAGCATATTCTTTTTCCGCATCACGTTTAATTTTTCCTACAAGTTATCAAATGCAAATGCATGCATAATATAGAAACTATTCCTGAAATGTCTTCCTGCTTTAAATGTGTGCTTTATCTTAAAGTTGGAGGCATTTTCAAAAAATGTTGCAAATATCTATATTTCTTTTTAGGCAAGAGAGTTAGCCAAAACCTTAATTTGAAGGTATTCTGCAGGAGATGAACCTACGTCGATACTCGAGGCTGAAGGCATTTTTCAAAAAACATTATGAAGATATTTTTCTTTAAGTAAAAGAAACAAGGCTAATGATGCTTGGGTCTAGAGCTCTCTGTGATCAAATGGGGTAAATAAGGCTGATAATGCCTGCATTCAGAGCTTCTTGTGTAGAATCTATTTTTTTCTTATCAGAAATATACTTTAATCATGACTTTCAAATTTCTTTTTCTTTGATGATACTCAACCATGTTATCAATTGATTTTAACCGTTTTAGAATACCCAAAGAATCGAAACAGTAAATAAAATCCCCATAATGTTTAAACTCAATCCAAAGTAATACAAAGAAATCTCTTTGTTATTTATTTCTAAAGTGTCAACCACCATTTGTCAGAAACATATGCAGATGAAAAGGGTATGACAAAGCTAAAAATGATAGAGGTACAAATAAAGGTAATAAAAGCTTGATATAAAGAGTGAAAAGGGTATGGATAAAGAAGTATAGATACATTCCAATAAAGGAAAGGAAATACAATATTAGGTTTCTTAATAAGAGTTTATATAAAATATGGGACAAAAATGGGTGCTATCTAGATGGTTGGAATTTCTCATTCAAATCTTCAAAAGCCTTTTTTGATCAAAACACTGTTCTTTCATGGATCAATCTCTTGGAAGATGTCTTTGGTTGCATAATGCCTGCTTTTTTGATCTTGAGTTTCAATGAATTTCCCTTCACAATCATCATTCTGCTTGAGTTACCCTTTTTGGGTTTTCAACTTAAGGCTTTCATTTTAACTCTTTTTGTTTATTTTTGTCTATTTTTGCTTTTTTTCTTTTTTTTCTTTTTTCTTCCTTTTTTCTTTTTTCTTTTAACATAATACTCTCTTACATGATCAACATTGACAGGATTGGGTAAAGTGTGCCGATCCATTTCTGCCAGAATTAATGCCCTACTAGAAAGTGCTTTTTGAACCACATAAGGTCCTTTCCAATTTGGAGCCCATTTACCATGTGAATCTCTTTGGCCATGAAGGATTTTCTTTAATACCAACTCTCCTTCATGAAATTGTCTTGGACAGAACTTCTTATCATGAGCTCTCATCATTCTTTTCTGATACATTCGCCCATGCTAAATTGCTTGTAGTCTTTTCTCTTCGATAAAATTTAACTATTCATAGCAATCTTAGACCCACTCAGCTTCTGCCAATTTAGTCTTCATCAATACTCTAATTGAGGGAATTTGGTCCTCAATCGGTAAAATAGCTTCTGTGCCATATACTAGCGAATAAGGGGTTGCCCTAGGACTGCACTGAAGTTCTATATGCTAAAAGTGTAAAAGGGAGTTTTTCATGCCAATCTTTATAGGTCTCCACCATTTTAGCCATAATCTTCTTAAAAATTTTATCGGATGCTTCCACCAATCCATTCATAATCGAACAGTATGTCACTGAATTATGATGAGAAATTTTGAGTTGGGTATATACCGCCATAATCAATTTATTATTCATTTGGAGGCATTATCAGTTATGATCCTCTCATGTATTCCAAAATGGCAAATAATATTAGTCTTCGAGAATTTAATCAACGTCGATTTTGTCACATTTGCATAAGAAGCTGCTTCGACCTATTTGGTGAAATAGTCTATAGCTACCAAAATAAAATGATGACAATTTAAAGCTATAGGTGTAATTGACCCAATAAAACCCATGACCGACATAGAAAAGGGCCATGGAGTAGTCATGACATGTAATGGTGAAGGCAAGACATGAATCTTATTTGCATAAATTTGACATTTATGACATTTTCAAGCGTACATAGTATAGTCTCCCTCTATAGTCATCCAAAAGTAACCCAACCTTATAATTTGTCTCACCATTTTATGCCCATTGGCGTGAATCCCATAAACTCCCTTATGTATTTCTTCCAAGATTTTTTATGCTTTAAGAGCATCTACGCATCTTAATAGTGTCTCATAGTGTCTCTTATAAAGAATTTTACAATCCAGAACAAAGTTCACTACTAACCTTCATAAAGTTCTTTTTTTATCATTTTTAGAGGCATTGTTCAGATATTCTCGGTTCTTGAGATACCTTTTAATATCATAACACCACGGACGGCCATCTGGTTTAGCTTCAACATTGTAATAATATGCGGGTGACTTATGTAAACTCATCTGAATCGAGATTGTTTTTTCATTTTCATTCACCTTAAACATCGAGGCAAGAATAGCAAGAGCATCAGCCATCTGATTCTCATCTCGAGGCAAGTGAACAAAATCCACCTTTTCAAACTCTTATAACAATTCAAAAATCACCTTTTTATATTGAGCTAACCTTAAATTGCGAGTTTCCTATTTTCTTCATAATTGATAAATCACTAGGGCTAAATCCCCATAGACTTTCAATACTGGCACATTTCTCTCAATGGCTGCATGAAATCCCATACTCTACCACATTATTTATGCAATTAAAATCCAATTTAGCGGTAAAAGGATAATAATCTTCTTGGGGAGATATAAGAATTGCTCCAATTCTATGACCCAAAGCATTTGAGGCCCCATTGAAATACATTTTCCATTCTACTTTCTCTACCTCGTCACTTTCTTCTTTGATAAAAACATTCATCAAATATTCATCAGGAAAATCAAAATCTAGCGGCTGATAATCATTAAGAGCCCAGCTCGCCAAGAATTTGGCAATGGCACTCCCTTTGATAGCTTTTTGGCTTACATAAACTATATCCTATTCTAATAATAACACTTGCTATCTCACTATTCTTCCAGAAAATGCTTGAGCTTCAAAAAGATACTTGATTGGATTAATTTTGGTGATCAAACAAGTAGTATGATATAGCATAATATACCTCATATTCCAAAAACTTCTTGTTGAGGTAATAGATTACCCTTTCTTTCTTACTAGTCTTATTGTGCTACCCCAGCACATATCCCATCGATCATTCAAACATTGAAAGGTTTAATATAAGGGGATGCCTTGGAATTGAGGGTATAAAAACTAGAGGATTTACTAAATATTGTTTCACCTTTTTAAATGCTATTTGACAATCTTCATCCCACTCTCCTGGGATATGTTTTGGAAGAAGCCAAAAGATTGGATCATACTTGTCCGTGAGTTAAAAGATAAAACAAGCAATGTAATTTAACTTCCTAAGAAAGCTTCTTACTTCCTTTGGCATGCATGGAGGTGGCAACTCCTGAATAGCTCTGATCTTATTAGGATCAACCTCAATCCCTTTTTCACTTATAATGAAACCTAATAGCTTCTTTGATCTTGCACCAAAAGTACACTTTGTTGGATTTAACTTTAGCTTATGTTTTCTCAGCCTTTTAAATAATTTTTCTGAATCCATAACATGCTTTTCTTCCTGATAAGACTTGGCAATCATGTCGTCAACATAAACCTTAATTTCTTTATGCATCATATCATAAAATAAAGCGATCATTGCCCGTTTGTAAGTTACCCATGCATTTTTCAGCCCGAATGGCATCACCCTATAATAAATGGTGCCCCACATAGTGACAAAAGTTATCTTTTCCTTGTCTTTAGGGGCCATTCTAATCTGATTATTACCTAAAAATCCATCCATGAAAGAAAATAGACAAATTCTTTATGGTGTTATCAACCAACGTATCAATATAAAGAAGACTGTTTTAAAAAGAATTAGGAAGCAAAGCTATTCACCTGCAAGGGCATAAATTGTAAGGGCAATATTTCAATTTGAGCCAATATCTCCAAATAATTTGAAAAAAGAGCATATGAAAGGCATTGCATATGAATATAATATTAGGTGCCTTATATATGATCAGTTTTATACTAAACTTGACATAAGATTTATATTAAAAGTGCTTGGCAGATATTAAAGTAATCCTGGCCTTAGACTATGAAAACTGCCAAAGGAAATATGTTATAAAGTAATATCACAGGCAATAAGGTTGAGATATTTTATCTCTAGTTTAAAAGTTGTCAGCAAGGCTATTAAAGATTTATTGTGACAACTCTTATGCAATATGCTTTTCTAAGAATGATAAAAGTGAGAAGCACAGTAAGCAAATAGATATAAAGTAGCTTGTTGTTAAAGACTTTATAAAGAAACAATAAGTGGATATCTAACACATCAGTACAGATTTAATGATAAGGGATCCCATGACTAAAACATTGTCAACAAAACAGTTTAAATTTCATATAGATCATATAGGGCTAGATAAATTCTGTCAAGATGTATTTTGGCTTCTTTGATTTTGTTAATTTCACATTCATAGAGTTTATGGACATGTTTTAGTTTGTGCATATAAAGTTTACATGTCAAGTGTACCTTGAATGATTAAGAAAATTCATTCATAAAGTATTATCTGATAAAGTGTTTTTTTAAATATGATCATATTAGAATGCTACCACCACGATTCATGTTATGTGAATTGTTAATTGAGTGAGAGTTGTGCTAGAGTAACTTATGGTCATATTAAAGTTTTGGATTTAATTATCACCTATTTAAGTTTTTGGTTTATCATATAGGCCAAGTGGAAGAGTGTCAGACTTTATGTGGCCCATATGATAATTAAGTGGATCAAGATTAATATTTTGATTAATATTGAAGTGATATTATCTAGTAAATCATATTCATGTTAAAACTGTAATGGCAAGAGTTAAACTTTACCTCGGTAACTAATTAGAATAAAGATTCCTGATGGTGGGATTTAACCCTAGTTAGTCTATATGGGTCCCTAGTCTAGTCTATATAAATTGATTATGCACCATTCTAAGGTAATATCAAGAAAAAGAAATAGACTAAAAGCCTTATAAGGTTGTCCATCTTTGTGTACTTGGAGTGAGATTATGTTTTTTATCAATAACAGCTAGAGATACATTTCTTAATTTAAATATTACATGGAGATGTATTAACTAAGGCTTTCTCCTTTTTAAGGATGTTCCTCCTTATTTCGTAAACGATGATTTAGTAAAAAATTATTACAGTACAATTGAGTTTTCTCCACCATGTACTATATTACGTTAACATGCCTTCTCAATTGGCCATCAAAGCTTCCTCTTGCTACTTCTCCCTCACTATCAATTCACTATAATGAAAAGAAAAAATAACATTAGCACCAGATCAAAAGTTTTAAAAGAAAAACATATATACAGAGTTATATTAAAGAAAGTAATTATATATATATATATATTAAGAATGTGGAAATAATTTAGTTATTTAAATAAAATTGTGTGAAGGGAACAACCGAAGAGCAAAAGTTAGCTGTGATGCTTTGGAAAAGTCATGGTTTTCTCTAGCCTTGAGGATTTGGAACATAAGAGCAAGTCTAATTTGGGTGTTCACACTTTGTTTTGTTATGAGGATTGTCTCTTTTTGAAGTTGCTGACATTCGAATTCAATGGCTTTAAACTTTTCTCTTACTTGTCTTTGCCCTTCTTTGATCCTTTTTTGCTCTTCAGCTATTTCCTTCATCTCCGTTCTTAATCTTTTCATGCGTGAGTTTAGGTTTCTCAACCTTTTTTTCTTCTGTTACAAATTAAAATTTCATGTCAGTGTCAAAAAATTTTAAAATTCAAATCTCAGTAAGTTATAAATAGGTGAATCCATGAATGTGATCTAATTTAGCTTCAATGCACAGTAGTTTAAACTTGCATTTAAAATACAAGAGGCCTTGATGAATACATTTTTAGAGGACTAAGCATGGTAAATCTATTAATTTTAGATATAATACAATTATATGACAAGTATACGATATAAACAAATAATTAAAATACGATATAAAATATAATAACATATAAAAAATATTATGAATATGACACAAATACATGAAGATGTTATAATTTTTAAAGTACAAATTATATATCATATCATTTATATGAAAATATAATACCTTAAATATGAAATATAATCATATCACGCAAAAACTACATGAATGTATGAATTATGAAATTGAAATAGGTAAAAGCATTCAAAACACAAATAGGTAGAAGTAAGAATTTACCATATAAAATCTAATGCTATGTTTGGCAAAATGAATTTGAAAATTTGGATTTGAATTTTATTTGCTGTAAAAATTGTGAGAATGAAATGCATGTATTATGTATAAATTAGTTAGGATTCAAAATGATTATATATTTGAAAGGTATAAAACATAAATTTTAAATTCACAAATATCTATAAATATTTAAAATTTAGCAAAAAATATGCATCTAACAAATCTATGAATTTGAAAAATAATCACAAATTTTAAATTTATATTTTTGTTACGCAATATACATTTTTTGAAATCCAAATTCAAAATTTAAAATCTAAATTCTCAAATGCATCCTTAGTTTATTTGGTGTGACTTTGTGGAAATATTCTTCAAATTACGAGGACAAAAAATTTTAGGTTACTCAGAGCAACTTAAGATTTACATCACATGTAAGGTTCTAGTCACTTATAGGATTTATCCCAAAAGTGACAGATTTTTTCTCATTTGATATGCATTACATATGATAATTAAATAGTGAATATTTATTTTAATAGATTTATTGATGATTATTGAAATAAATATATTAATTTTTCTATCAGAAATATGATTATATTATGTGACATGATTTGAATTAAAGGGCCAAATACTGACAAGAAATAATCATTTTATATAATATTTTTTTCCTCCTCTTTGCTTCTTTCCCCTTTCATATTTTCTCTCTTCCTCTTTTTCCAAAATCTTCTCTTTTCTTGATTTTTTTTAATTTTCCTTCTTTTTATTATTTTCTTTATTTTTTAACTTGAAAAGTAAAAAACTTAGAAAAAGATAGGAATAGAAAAGATATGGCCTTTTTTATATATGTTGTGTTCTTATTGATTGTTCTTGGACAGATCATAAAATATTTGATTAGCAAAGTTAATTTAACATGCAAATTGATAAACATAAACTTTAGCATTAAATCGAACATTTGACCATAATTATTATATTAAATCTGTAACTGATTCCAATAATCTTTCACATGATGAGAGGGCAGCATCTTTCTCACTATAAGAACTTTGTACTGCAATTAACAAATCATAATTCAAAATTTTGTATGAACTACTAAAATTATTGAAACACTCCTGTTCTCCTACTGTTACTTTCATTGTATCAACAAAAATATATTGAAATACTTATGAGTAATGTATCTTTATATAATTTTTAGTTCATTTTGAATCTAGCTCTTTTCTATTATTTTCCAATATATCTTTATAACTTTCGCAATTAATAGGTAGATTTTACACATATAAATAATAATAATAATAATAATAAT
>JBBYHK010022232.1:0-10615 GCA_038382065.1 Adansonia grandidieri | reverse complement strand
TATTTTCTCCATGTCTTTGGGTGCCATCTTGATCTGGTTGTAGCCTGAGAATCCATCCATGAAGGAGAACAAAAAATTCTTAGCCGTATTATCTACCAAAGTTTCAATATGGGGTAGTGGGAAGTAATCCTTAGGACTAGCTCGGTTCAAATCCTGATAATCAACATATATTCGTACTTTTCATCTTTCTTTGGGTCTGGGACTATATTGGCAACCCATTTTGGATATTTGGCTACTCTAATAAACCCTACATCAAACTGTTTCTTGGCTTCCTCTTTAATTTTGAGGAGCATTTTTGGCTTCATCCTCCTTAACTATTACCGAATTGGTTTACATCCAGGCTTGATGGGAAGCTTGTGGACCACTATATCAGTGTGTAGTCCTGGCATGTCTTGATATGACCAAGCGAATACATCTCGATATTCTTAGAGAAGGTCTATCAGCTTAGTCCTAGTTGTCAACTTATTAGGGTTTCGATTTTAACCTCCTTTCAGTCTTTCTAAGTACCCAAATTTATTACTTCTGTTGGGTCTTTATCGGGTATGATTTGCCTCTCCTCTTGTTCAACTAATCATAAGAGGTCTAGTGGTATAGAGCTTTCTTCGAAATCTTCTTCAAGATTGACTTCACTAGTGCAAGTTAATTGTTCAAAATTGATTTTCAAAGGCCCATCTGACACATCCATGTCATTATCATCAGAACACCTAAAAAAGCAAATACACATTGCAAAAGGCACACACATAACTAAGGGATTTGGATAAAATAAGGGCAAAATAGAGTAATGGAGACAAAAAGGTTGCAAAGTGATACACAATATGAAATGATATATGTGAAAAAGTCATTTCATTGATAATGTTTGATAAAAAATGCCCCTTACATAGGACATCTATCTGCCTTTGGGCGAGGGCAGGTAGGTTTTCATTTCTTACGTTACATGCAAGGGACAGGAAAAGTGCAGCAGCTTTCGTCATAACCCTATCATGAAAATCAAGTCTTAGTGGAAGGACATGACTTTTATGGCTTGGTATCTTGGAGATAGTGGTTGTTAAGTGCTCCATTCAAGATGACCAAGACATCATTTGCCTTTTGCTCATCTAGTTGGTTTGGGTCGATTCATCCTCCCGAATGAAATAACTCATAGAGAGATAGGAATATTGTCAACTTTGATTCTTTCTCGTAATTCAATGATTGTGTCATCTCCTGGTTACAAATCCTCTTTTCTTGCTGCTTTCTTGAGTATGCATTAGCCTTAAATCCTAAACCTCTTTTGTTGGCTTGAGTGGTGACCTGTAAGGCTTAGGCCATCCCTTGAAAATTCTTGCCAAGCCCTTTTTCGGCACAGGATCCTTTGCCAATAGTCATTTTTAAACCTGAGTGGGTACTCTTTGACAGATGGGGTTCAACTATTGGTAATCTTTTTCCCATAAATGTTGCATTAATAAACTTGAAGGATTAGAAGGATGACTTCGGTGTATCTTTATTAGGCTCTATGTAAATATCCTAAGTGAAAGTAGTGGTGATCATTTCTTCTTCTGCCCCGATGGTGATTACTTTGTCATTTATCATAAATTTAAGCTTCTGATGGAGAGAGAATGGGATGGCTTCGACGGAGTGTATCCATGGTCTTCCCAATAGGCAGTTGTAAGAAGGATTAATATCCATAACTTGAAAGTCCATTTCATATGTAAATGGGCCTATTTGGAGCTAGATTGTGATATTTTTAATTACTTCACGACACATTCCACCAAAAGCTTGAACTATGGTATGGCTACTTTTGATGTTGACTGATCGATAGGGAGTTTGCTTAATGTAGTCATGGGCATGACATTAAGGGTTGACCCATTGTCTATAGGTACTTTGGGCAAAATGCATCCCTTACAATGGGTAGTGATATGCAGAGCTTTGTAACTACCCTTGCCTTCGGGTGGGATCTCATCATCGATGAATTTAAATATAATTATCAGCCATGATGTCGTTCATAAGCCGATCCAACTTTTCAATGGAGTTATTCAAGGGCACATATGCTTCATTTAGCACCTTTAGTAATGCATTTCAATGAACCTCTAAATTGAGAAGCAAAGATAGCACAGAAATCATGGTGGGTTGTTTGCTTAATTGATCCACAATGCAGTATTCACCGTGCTTAATGAACTTAAGAAACTCCATGGCTTCTCTTTCACTCACTGCTTCCTTGACTTTTTTGAGCTCAAAATTATTTGCTTGGGCCTAAATGGTACTAGTGCTTGGAGATGCAATAACCTTCTATTTTTCTTGAGTTGGAGGAGCATAACACCTACTGCTATGGGTTAGGTGACTAACTCTTAATAGTTCCATTGCAGTAGTTGAGGGAGTTAGTTCTTCGATCATCACTACCTAATTCTCATATTTCCATGGGACAACTTTGTTGCTCTTATATGGGAATGGTTTAGGTACTTCTACCACTAACTTTGGTATAGGTATCAGAGAATTAACCTCAAAACTTGGCTTACCATAAAGAATGAGAGGTCAATTTCTCCCATAAGGTGGCTTTATGGTTTTATCTCCTATCGTGTTAATAGACTCAGCAGCAGGTGTGATCTCATGAGAAAATTCTATCTGGCCTTCATTCCTTATTCTTTGAACCATGGACCTAAACTCCCTGCATGTTTGTAGGGTATGACCTACAACTGTGTGGAAGTCATAAAAGTTATCAGCATTGTCTTCTAATTTTTCTGTTGTGTTGAGCAACCTGACCTGAATCAATGCTTGCCAGACCAAGAACATTGGCATCCTTACATCCTCTATGCTTGCCCTTACTTCATGTTTGTTCTCAATGTCGATAATGTTTACAGCTGGCTCAGTATGGTTTGGTAAAGGATTGACGACAATATTTGGTCCCTGGATCATCATAAACTACAAGATTTTTGAGTTAATTAGATTTTGCATATTTCGTTTGAAAGATATGCAGTTCTTAATGTTATGCCCTGCTGCTCCAGCATGGTATTCGTAGTGGGCATTAGGGTTGTACTATTACGGGTAAAGTGGCTTCTTTTCTGGGACATAGATTGGGGCCACTAAATGATTTGGGGCAAAGTCTGGTAGAGCTCCTTATAGGTCATAGGGATAGGATCAAAATGTTATCTTTGTTTATTTCTCCTTTGATTGCCAAGTGCATTATTGGTTGCTCAATTAGTACTTTGGTGACCTTATATAGGGTAGTTTTATGGTGGGTTGGATGGGATTGCAAAGGATAGGTTGTAGGCTATGGCATTAATTGGTTGAGGGGGTATGGTGATAGGGCGAGAATACAGCATGCTTGGGTAGTAAGGGTCAGGTATTTGATGATGTTTTGGCTGAGATGAGCTAGCATAACTTATGGCATTGGCCTCTCCTTCCTTCTTTTTACTAGCAACAGGCTTCTTGCTTGATCCAGATGTTTCCCTGGCTGACATTCTACCACTCTTAATGGTTGCGTCAATCATTTCTCCAGAGAGGACTAGGTCAGCGAATTTCTTGATGGCATTTCCTATGAGCTTCTCGTAATAAGGAGCATGTAAGGTATGGATGAAAGTGATTGTCATCTCTTTTTTGTAAGGGGAGGTTGGACTAGGACTGCTTCCTCTTTCCACCTTTGGGTGTATTGCCAGAAGCTTTCAGTGGATTTCTTTTCAAAATTCAATAAGGAAAGTTGATCCGATGCCTAATCTGACACGTGCTGATATTGATTCGGAAAAGCCTTAGCCAAGTCGGCCTATGATTGGATTTTCACATTGTCTAGCTCGATATACCACCGAGTTGCTGCCCCAATGAAGCTGTGCTGAAAACAATGGATAATGAGCTTTTCATCTTTCCCATACCCGACCATCTTTCGTAGGTACATTCAAACATGGACAGAAGGGTCGGTGGTTCCATTAAATTTTTCAAATTCTAGGACTTTGAATTGTGAGGGAATGACAAGGTTAGACACTAAAGAGAGCAATTGTGCGTCAAGAGCTCTAAACTTGTCACTTCCCTTAATAGCTTGGAGGCATTTTTCCAGTAGCTAAAATTTGTTTACTTCTTTCACAGTCATGGTGGACTTTTGACCTTCTGTTTTCTCTAGTTCCTCATGGTCAAGGGTTATCGGATCTATCAATGAGACTCCTACATTCACCCTTTGAGTACCAGGAATGAATTAACCTACCACAATGGGATTGAGGTAAATGACTGGTAGAGCCTAAGTGGCTGGTGTAGGAGCAGGCCATTGTTCTTGTCTAGTTTCCCATTAGGCAGGTTCTGGATTATTGGCAGGGGGACTTTCAACATTGGGAGGATCATTCCTTGTTTCAACAGTGTTGGCTTGCCCTTTTTCTTTCATAGAAATGGTCATTAGTTCCATAAGTTTTGCAATTTGATTCTGCATTTCATATTGCTGACGAAGCATCTGGTCTTGTGATTCTTTAACCATTAGCTCAAGTCGTTCAATATGAGCTTCATGATCACTCTCCATGATTTGCTTATGGCATCGTGTGTTGTAATGATGCATGATGTAAGGTTTTGTGTTCCTGATTGACCTTGGAATCCCTTGCACTTTTATGGCCCAATTCCTGTATTAGACTTTTTTAAAAAAATGTATTTATTGATGACCATTTATAATGCAATAACGAGTTAAGATAATGAATGATTGATGCAAGTGTAATGAAAAAAATGGTGAAATTAAATGTGCATATGCATTGGAGACAATTAATTCTTAGAATAGCTTCATCAATAACATCATTCATAGAGTAACAAAAGGGATTTTTCTTTTATGACATGATTACATCTGAAAGTATCTGACATGATTACATTATGTAATCACACGGTCAAGAAAACCTAAAAGTCATTGTTGACGATCTCCAACAGGTGCAATGTCTCACCTTATGGATAGAACTACTTTACTTATGTCATCCGCCTCTCGTTAAGCCATCTGAACTTGTTGAGTGAGGTGCTGATGTTGTTCTTGGTAGTTCAGATGTGCTTGCTCGATTGTCGCTTGCTAATCTAGTTCATGTTGCTCGAAAGCCCTTGTTAGTTCACTGATATGACCTTGATGATCTTAAAGAGACTGTTTTGACTCCCGAATTCTATGAATGAGGGCTTCATTTTCAACCTTGGTGGCTCTCGTATCTCACATTTAGGCTTTAAGTCTTTGATTCCTTTGATGGTAGGTGGAAGCAAGAGCACGTGCCCACCTGAACTTTTCTTTGTTGGTTATGATTTCCACTTTTTGCTAATTCAGCTCACGATTGAGAGTGATGACTTTTGTTTCCCATTCGACTGATGTCTTACCAATACGTCGGGACTTGTTAGCTTTTCTGAGTGTCACATAATCCTTGGTTAGACTCTCTAGGTCATCTTTGAAGCGATCCCTTTCTTTAATGACTCGATCCATTTCACCACTCCTAAGATAGATGTCCATATCTAGCTGGCCCTTTTCCTCCTTAAGTCAAGAGATTTCTATAGCAAGGGATGCCTTTTCTCACTCAAACTCCTTCCTAAGTAGCTCGATCTCAGAAGGCGGTTCCTCTAGTAGGATTTGTAGTATCCCGAAGTTGGGTGGTGGCAATGGATCGTTGATACGGCAGAGCCTCCATTCTTCGTATCCAGGTGTGGTGGGGCTTCCTCTCCAGTATCTTTCCATACAATGGATTTTCTTCCAAGCTTGGAACGCTAACTGGACTTTCATTTTTTAATTGGGCTCTCCGTATTCAAAATCCCAATGTCCAAGTCTTCAAAGAATGGGATGAATTGCTGGCACTAAAACTGATGAACACTAAAAGAGGAACATAACTAGTATTTCCCCATAACCATAGGAGTGGCACACAAGTGTAGTCTCCATATTTGTACACAATTGACTGAGAGAACACCCATGAGGCTCTCCACATGATTTTTTTTCTTGATTGTCGAGTGAGGTGTTGATGTCATTTGCCTTTCGTTGAGCCATCTGAACTTGTTGAGTCAGGTGCTGATGTTGTTCTTGGCAGTTCAAATGTGCTTGCTCGATTGTCACTTGCCAATCTAGTTCACGTTGCTCGAAAGCCCTTGTTAGTTCATTGATATGACCTTGATGATCCTGAAGAGACGGTTCTAACTCTCGGATTCTGTGAATGAGGGCTTCATTTTCAACCCTAGTGGTTCTCAAATCTCACATTTAGGCTTCGAGTCTTTGATTCCTTTGATGGTAGGTGGAAGCAAGAGCACGTGCCCTCGTGAACTTTTCTTTGTTGGTTCTGATTTCCTCCTTTTGCTAATTTAGCCCACGATTGAGAGTGATGACTTTTGCTTCCTATTCAACTGATGTCATACGTCAGGACTTGTTAGCTTTTCTGAGTGTCACATAATCCTTGGTTAGGCTCTCTAGGTCATCTTTGAAGTGACCCCTTTCTTTAATGACTCGATCCATTTCACCACTCATAAGATAGATATCCATCTCTAGCTGGCCCTTTTCCTCCTTAAGTTGAGAGATTTCTATAGCAAAGGATGGCTTTTCTCACCAAACTCCTTCCTAAGTAGCTCGATCTCAAAAGGCGATTCCTCTATTGGGATTTGCAGTATCCTGATGTTGGGTGGTGGCAATGGATCATTGACATGACAGAGCCTCCATTCTTCGTATCCAGGCATGGTAGGGCTTCCTCTCCAGTATCTTTCCATACAATGGATCTTCTTCCAAGCTTGGAACACTAACTGGACTTTCACTTTATAATTGCGCTCTCCGTATTTAAAATCCCAATGTCCCAAGTCTTCAAAGGATGGGATGAATTGCTGGCACTGAAACTGACGTAACACTAAAAGAGGAACATAACTGGTATTTCCCCATAATCCTAGGAGTGGCACATAGGTGTAGTCTCCACATCTATACACAATTGACTGAAAGAACACCCATGGGGCTCTCCATATGATTTCTTACTTGATTGTCGAGTGAGGTGCTGATGTCATCCGCCTTTCATTGAGCCATCTGAACTTGTTGAGTAAGGTGCTGATGTTGTTCTTGGCAGTTCAGATGTGCTTGCTCGATTGTCGCTTGTCAATCTAGTTCACGTTGCTCGAAAGCCCTCGTTAGTTCATTGATATGACCTTGATGATCCTGAAGAGACTATTCTAACTCTCGGATTCTATGAATAAGGGCTTCATTTTCAACCCTGGTGGCTCTTGTATCTCACATTTAAGCTTCGAGTCTTTGATTCCTTTGATGGTAGGTGGAAGCAAGAGCACGTGCCCTCGTGAACTTTTCTTTGTTGGTTCTGATTTCCTCTTTTTTCTAATTCAGCTCACGATTGAGAGTGATGACTTTTGCTTCCTATTTGACTAATGTCTTACCAATACGTTGGGACTTGTTAGCTTTTCTGAGTGTCACATAATCCTTGGTTAGGCTCTCTAGGTCATCTTTGAAGCGATCCCTTTCTTTAATAACTCAATCCATTTCACCACTCCTAAGATAGATATCCATCTCTAGCTGGCCCTTTTCCTCTTTAAGTCGAGAGATTTCTATAGCAAAGGATGCCTTTTCTCACTCAAACTCCTTCCTAAGTAGATCAATCTCAGAAGGCGATTCCTTTATTGGGATTTGTAGTATCCCGAAGTTAGGTGGTGGCAATGGATCGTTGATACGGTGGAGCCTTCATTCTTCGTATCCAGGCATGGTAGGGCTTCCTCTCCAGTATCTTTCCATACAATGGATCTTCTTCCAAGCTTGGAACACTAACTGGACTTTTGCTTTATAATTTGGCTCTCTATATTCAAAATCCCAATGTCCCAAGTCTTTGAAGAATAGGATGAATTGCTAGCACTGAAACTAACGTAACACTAAAAGAGGAACATAACTGGTATTTCCCCATAATCCTAGAGTGGCACACAATCTATACATAATCGATTGAGAGAACACCCATGGGGCTCTCCACATGATTTCTTCCTCCTTGACATTTTGTAATTCCTCAACCCAATGCTTTTTTATGTTATCTTGATGACATTCTTCTTCTAATGCCATGGAAAGATGACTGATCTTAAAGATGACACTTTGCCTGACTCTCCCTTTCCTAACACAAAGATGACCTAGGAGCCATATATGGAGCAATAGGGCACACCTAATAAATCTTCCTGTTCCCGTTCTTTTACAAAAGCTGAGGGAACGGATATTTCTGCGATAATGGTGAAAGCAAGGTTGATGTTGCAACATAAGTGAGAAAAGAAATCTGTGATTGCCGCTTCTACATAACCTAAAGTCTTTGGGAATATAACAAGCCTGTAGATTGCCAGAGCATAGATATCTTGAGCTTTCTTTTGATAAAAAAAATTTACCATCGCCTCTTTCAAGCTGGTCCAAGAAATGCATTGCTACTCCCTTTTACTTTAACGTGACTGTCAACCCATGCTTCTGTGACTCCAAGAATTTGCCTCAACCTCTTCTTGAATGAAAGAGGCATTAGCATCTTGTAGTAAATTTGATCTGACTTGGCCCTTTCTATGTTGAGCAGGGCTGTGTACTCATCAATGGTAGGGACTAAATCTTGTTGGTTGAAAGTGAAGCATCATTAGGTCGAATTCCAAAACTGTGCCACTGCTTGTAACAAGCCATCATCCAACTAAACTCGAAGTAAAAGAGTTATATCCCTATACTTTTTAGTGAAGGTTTCTTTCATGTTGCTGTCCTAATTGTCCCAAATGTGCTTCAGTTCCCGACAATCATTCTGACAAAAACCAATCTTGACCTCTTCATGCATTTTTGAAACGTAGTTAGGCTTTAGGATGTCCTTGTCTTGACGTTGGTGACCTTCTAACCATGTTCTAACATTTTCAAAAGACTCGATAATTGAGATAAGTTGTTGCTCCATAAATGATGCCCCTTGCTGAACACCGAACCATAATAATTGTCCCAAAATGATGGTTGTCATGATGGTTATGATGAAATGATGCATGCACCAAAACACAAACAAAAAGAAAATGAGTTAGTGGAACATATAGAGACAAATGTAAGGAAATAAAAATTTAAGAACATTAGAAGAGAAAGAAAAAAATGTCTCAGCCAAGGTGTCGAGACGAGAGATGGGCAGCATTGCAACATGCTAAGATGCAATCTGCACTTCATGAGGTGATGCTATATTTTATTTTGAAAAAAATTACCAATAGCAATTTTCGTTCATCACTACTAGTGCGGATGCACGTTAAGCCATGACTCGGACAGCATAATGGTTTATAGTATAAGACATTGTGAATGATGGTTTTGTTTCACCGTCACTTATTTATACAAAGGTTAGCCGTCGTTCGAGTAGCACAATGGCATGTCTTGATAAATGATAAAAATGCAAATGCGGGTGACCATTGTATACTCATTGTCACCTACATAATTATGGTAATTAAGAGTAAAGGTTAGGAATGTTTCCCAGAGTGACCTTATTCTCCAAGTATTATAGTAGCGTTCCGATATGGTTTGACATGGTTTAGCTCATAGGGCTCACTATATGAGGTTTAAGTTGATGCCAAAACACGTACTCGAATTGCTCCTCTATCCAATAAAGACAGTCGAGGAACCCCGATCCAAGACCCATCGTGGGTTTGGCAGAACGGATTCGATCCTTAGATATATTTCCCTATGCAAATACAGAGGGTTACTCACGAGAGACATAGGTAATTTACATCTGAAAAGTTGTTGCCATGCCTATGCAGAGGGTTACTCATGAAGGCAGATAGCTTACTTCCTCCTAATAATTGGGTTTAACCATACCATGTAGTTTGGCGGGACACTAATGCTCATGCAAGTGCGCAGTGTGTGATGGGGAAACCATCAAACCTTTTCCTTTGCTTCCATATTACCATTTTTATTAAACTAATGATTATTCGAAAATAAGGCAATCCTGACAATCATGTAAAACAAAAGATTAGTTGACAAAACAAAAAAGGGTCATAGTTAAATAATGATCGAAGATCGAAAGAACTGAAAACCTAGCAAGACATGGCTAATTATTGGCCTAACTCTCCATATTATCCCCAATGGAGTTGCCAAGCTGTCGCAACTACCTCAAGTAGATCCTCGTAGATCTATGGGTGCGCATGACTTAAAATATTTTATTAACTTGGAAATGTCTTCTTGACCGAGACTTTTCTTTTACAATGTAATGAGAACAAGAATGTATGAATTCTCGACTTATGATGTAGTGAAGAGGACCATAAGATGAATCACTCATCTTATTGGTTTCGGATGACCATCACAAAATGGCCAACATTTGGAGTCGCCATCGATCATTTTAGGCTAGGCATGACCGAATGCCTAATGAAACCTATGTTTTGAGTTACGAAACTTAAAACATCAATCTTGTGGTCTACGAAATACAAAGATTCCTTGTTTGGGTTCGGGAGTTGCTTACACATGATGACGTATGAACCTCCTCACGATGCTCACAACTGGTACCTTCTAGCTATCTTTTCTCAATTTTGATTCTTTCAATCCTAACTTGTCATTATTTCGATATAACCCCTTTTACTGCATGAATCTTATAGAAACACAAATCCAAGTTTTGATGAAAAACATTTAATCTCATATATGCCCTGGAAAGATGGGGAATATAGAGATTTTCAATAAAATGACCTCTAGATTTTACTTTGAAAATGGAATGTTCCACTTTGG
>JBBYHK010022221.1:0-10616 GCA_038382065.1 Adansonia grandidieri | reverse complement strand
ACACCTATAAAAGGGTAACCAAGCCCAAAGGTAAGGAGGTTCCTCCCAAGACTGAATCCACACTACTATATAAAACATCATTCTGACTTAACCATCGGAAGGGGCTCCCGGAGCATAAACTCCAGCGTCCTTCTAACCTTCTTCGTGTTGCAGGGTTGTACTCAGCTTCCCATAAGGAGAACATTAACAATTGGCGCCGTTTGTGGGAAAATGATCAGAAAAGAAAACCATGGCTGACCAAAGTGCTGACACTACCCCACAAAATTTCTCGTCGCCGCCAGAACCGATGAACCATACCACAGCTTCGGCAACCTGTGTAATACCCAGCTCATCACATACCCAAATATCTCATATAACCATCCCACTCCCTTCATGGCTATCCCACTCACCGCTAGCATACTATTAGAACCTGTTGGGGCTAATTTCGCCAGTAGCCACCGTCGTCCCTCACCTCGAATAGACTGCAGGCCCTAGCAACACAGTCCCGGCAACCAGCATTGCCACAAACACTTTACATACACCCTTGGATGTCCGAGCACCTCCCTTTACTCAATTCAACACACCTACACTACCTAGTCAACTGGACTACCATGCACAGTACCAAGTGTAATTTCAAGCTATCATCAGTCAACTGGCCACCATCCAGCAATCTCAGATCCAATTGGCGTAGCTTGTCAACTCCCAAACCAATGGCCAAAACAAGCAGCCCATTGATAGCCTAAACCAGCACCCTACGAATGACCCAAATTCAGACATCCAAGAACGGCATGCTACAGCCGACCGTGCCACCAGCCCAATGGTAGAGGAAAGTTCCTGCTCTACGCCAATCCCATGACACATGGCACAGGAAACCTCCCATCATACCAGTGGACATCATGCGCCAAGTTTGGCTTTAGACCTCGCCCAACAAGTAGCCGCCTTGAAGCAGGAAATTAAAGAGCTTCGTGAGCCACGGAGAGACAACTGGGAATGGTTGACCAACGAACACAACCCCCTTATCGCTTGACATTCGCTAGGTACCGGTTCCTTAAAAAGTCAAGCTTTCCCCTAACACCTACGATGGTAAAACTGATCCAGCTGACCATCTAAACCATTTTTGCGCTTTCCATAATCTACGTGATGTGTCAGACACCATCCAATGCCGCATCTTCCCTACAACGCTTTGAGGCCTAGTACGAACATGGTGGTATTCCTTAAACCCAGGTTCTATCACAAACTTTGACCAACTGGGAAGGCATTTCTTTGCCCATTTCAGTAGCTGCCGAACAGCGGCCAGAACCTCTGCCAGTCTAATGACGATCAAGCAGAACCATGACGAGACGATCTGCGATTACCTAAAACGCTTCAACGCAGCGGCCCTGGAGGTTCGAGATCTAAATGATGTATGGGCAATCTAGGCCTTTACCACTGGCGTTCGTCACAAGTACCTAAAATACGCCTTAATCGATGCCTAACCTACAAAGCTGTACCAGCTTTATGAGAAGGCACAAAAGTATGCGAAAGCTGAAGAAATAGAAATTGCGAGTCGACAAATAGAAACCTGGAACAGAAAGGTGGTCGAGGCCTAAAGCCCAATCGGTTGGTCGATCGACCAGGAAATCAAACCCAGAGGGATACACAAGCCATTGGACCACTACATAGCCCCAACAGAAAGCGAATGTGGCCCGCTCCACACGCAAAATATGACTTTTACACGCCTCTGACAACTCCTAGATCTCAAATTCTCAATACCATAATGAAAGAGGGGCTCATTGAGCGCCCGCCCCCAATGAAAAGAAACCGCAGCAAGCGTGATCCTAAAAAATGCTGCAACTTTCACAATGACATCGGGCATGCAATGGAGGACTGCTTTAGCCTAAAGAATGCCATTGAGTCCCTGGTAAGAAAAGGAGCAATCAGGCAGTTTGTTAAGAAAGAGCCACACGCCAAGGATCACACTCGATCTCCCAACGAGTGTCGGGAGACCGCCTCTATACATCTCGTTGTTGGCATCATAAACGTGATAGTCAGTCCGGCAAAAACGTAGGCCGCTAGCAAGTCAAAACACAAGTCCTATCTTCATTCTATCATGGCGGTCGACGTGGCCCCCAAACACGTCAAGCAAGTCGATTGGGCGATCAGTTTTGATGATGTCAACTCATAGCTCTTATCAGATTACGAAAACAATCCGATTGTCGTCTCTGCCACCATAGACAACACCAAGTCCACCGAATCCTCATAGATAATGGTAACGCCATGGAAGTTCTACAGTGGGATGCTTTTCTTCGCATGGGCTTTAGTGCCGGTAACCTAACCTCATCACCTCCAATCTATGGATTTGCCAATCTGCCAATACCAGTCAAAGGGACGATCACTCTCCTAGTAACAATGGGCGACGGTAAGCACACTGTGACTACTTTGGTCGACTTTCTGATCGTCGACCAACCTTCAGCCTATAATGCAATTCTAGGTCGACCTCTGATAAAGAAGATAGAAATGGTCACAACGGTCTACTGTTTGACAGCTAAATTCCCCACGTCAATGGGAATTGGGTACATGCGATCCGATCAGCAAACCGCTCGCCAATGTCACTTCTTATCAATTGAATTGGCCACTTGCCAGTCAACCGCCATCAGCAACATTAATGCTGAACCATCGGTTCACACCATCATGCCCACACAATCAGAGGTAATTACCCTCGAAAACCTAGACGCCAGAAGTGATTTTCACGACTAGAAGCCTCAACCAGTCGAACATACAAAAAAATTAGCTCTTTACGACTCAGACCCTAAGTTAGCCACCAGCATCGACTTTTCTCTCAATCCTCAAGAAAAGAGTCTTCTAGCAAAGTTCTTCAAGAAAAATGTCTATGTATTTGCCTAGTCGACAGCCGACAATGCTAGGCATTGACCCAACCATCATCATGCACTCACTACATATGGACCCATGAGTCGCACCTGTCAAACAAAAAAAGCGCAAATTTGCTCCTGAACTGCTCAAGGCAATACGCGAAGAGGTCAACAAATTGCTACTCGTTAACTATGTCAGAGAAGTTAAATATCCTGATTGGCTTGCTAATATAGTCATGGTCAGAAAAGCCTCCGAAAAATGGTGAATGTGTAGGATGGCACTTTCTGCTATCAAGTCATGCCATTTGATCTAAAGAACGCAAGGGTCACATACCAACGCTTGGTCAACAAGCTTTTCAAAAGACAAATTGGGGGTTCGATGGAAATCTATGTTGATGATATGCTCATCAAAAGCCCCTCCCTCCATCAACACCTCAATGACCTCTCAGAGACATTCCACATACTCCGTAAGTACAACATGAAACTTAACCCTCTAAAATGTGTGTTTGGTGTTTTCACAGGAAAATTTTTGGAATTTATGATTTCTTCCGGAGGCATTGAAGCAAACCCTGAGAAAATCAGCGCAATCATGCAAATGAGCCCCCCAAAGTCCACTAAAGAAGACAACAATTGACTGGGCGAGTAGCAGCACTCAACCATTTTATTTTCAAATCCGTCGAGAGATGCCTACCCTTCTTCAAACTGCTTAGAAGGGTGACCAGATATAAATGGACTGAAGAATGTCAGCAGTCGTTTGACTAACTTAAGGAATACTTAAGCACCCCTCCATTACTCGCCAGTCTGAAGCATGGAGAATAACTTTTTGTCTCCCTCACTACATCAAACGAAACGATCATCCCCATCTTAGCACTTGAAGAGACAGGACAGCAATACCCCATTTACTATGTTAGCAGGGCTCTCTAGGCTGGTGAACTTCATTACAACAAACTAAAAAAACTAGTCTTTGCCCTCATTATTGCAACACAAAAGTTAAGACAATACTTTCGGGCGCACCCTATCACCGTTCTCACCAATCTGCCCCTCAAAGACATCCTCCTCAAAGTTGACTCTGCAAGGCGACTGATTCATTGAAGTGTCGAGCTTAGTGAATTTGGGCTAACCTATAGCCCCAAGAAGGCTATCAAAGCACAAAGGCTTGCAGACTTTATTGCTGAATGTTCCTTTCAGGTTTCAAAAGAGCCGTTGCCAGACCATACCCAATCTGATGATCATTCACAAACGGTTAATAATCGCCTTAAAACACGAAACTGGTGAATGGCACATTTTCCTTGATGGGTCTTTGGGCAAAGTGAAAGGTAGTGCAGAAGTCCTCCTACTCGACCCCCGAGGTCACGAATGGCAGTATAGCCTATCTTTTCAGTTCGCAACCTCCAACAATGCTGTCGAATACGAAGCCTTAATCGCCGGCATGGAATTAGCCAAAACCCTTGGCACCGGTAACCTATTCATCCACTTATACTCTCAACTTGTAGCTAGCCAAGTTAACGGGCTGTACGATGTCAAAGATGAGCTACTCGCCAAATACCACATTGTGGTCGCCACCCTATCCCAAAAATTCGCCCATGTCACAATTAAATAAATACCTAGAAGAGACAACTCTACGGCTGATAGCCTATCCAAAATGGCTAACGCCCTTAATATCTCCACTAGGGGAAAAATTCTCCTCGAGTGCCTTCCAGCACCTAGCTACGATAGATACATACACCAAATCACCGTTGACGCCGAAGAAAATTGGATGACACCCCTTATCTATTGCTCAAAGACAACCATGCTCCAACTGACCCGATGCAGAAGAGGCAACTGGAAAAGCGAGCGGCCAAGTACACAATTCTCAACGACACTTTGTATAAAAAGTCCTTCACTCTCCCATTACTCAAGTGCCTTACCCCCTCCGAGGTAACCTACGTCTTGAAAGAAATACACGAAGGCATCTGCGGTAACCACCTTGGCAAGAGGGCCCTGGCTCTTAAAGCCTTGCGACAAGGATTCTTCTAGCCTACCATGAGGAAAGATGCCACCGCACTCGCCAGAAAATGTGATAAGTGCCAACGTTTACCCCTATTCCCCGATAGCCAGCTGAGGCACTCAAGCAAATCTTCATCTATTGGCAATTCTGTGTCTGGGGAATAGATATATTGGGCACATTCCCTATAGCGACCGCCCAATGGAAATTCTTACTCGTCGCCTACAATTACTTCACAAAATGGGTAGAAGCCGAGCCAGTCGTCACTATCACCATTCGAAACATGGAAAACTTCATTTGGCGCTATGTCCTTTGTCAGTTTGGGATACCCAACGTTATCGTAGTGGACAACGGCAAGCAACTGACAGCTAACAAACTCTATGATTTTTGTCCAAGGTTCCACATCAACCCTGTTCACACCTTTGTTGCCCACCCTTAGTCAAATGGCAAAGTTGAATCAATGAACAAAAATATCCTGCAACCCTTGAAGAAAAAATTGGACGACGCAAAAGGCGCATGGGCTGACGAAGCACCTAGTATACTTTGGGTCATCCGAACAATCGAAACCCAGGCGACAGTCGCTACTCCTTTCAGCCTTGTATACGGAACTGAAGCAGTCATACCCGTCAACATAGGAGTACACAGTTTGCGCACTACTAACCCCGACTTAGAGTTTAACTCTGAACACCTCAAGGCTAACCTCGATCTACTCGAGGAAGCTAGAGAAGACGCTACGCTCCACATGGTAATTCGGCGTAATAAGTCTGCAGATATTATAACCATCGAGTCCACAATCGACAATTCTAAGTTGGCAACCTTGTACTCTGAAATTGTGAAGCTAGTCGACCAGCAAGAAAAAGAAAGAAACTGTCCCCAAATTAGGAAGGACCTTATCAGGTCAGCAAAGTTCTTGGCTTTGGAGCATACAAATTAGCAGAATTAGACGAAAGCATCATCCCCAACACATGGAATGCTGCCCATCTAAAGAAATACTACTTGTAAGAATCTCTAATCCGAACATTTATCACAAATCTGGTGGCCAAGGCGATCTGTCTCTCTATACAATGATCCATCAAACAAACATCTCATTACTGCTACAACGCAATCACCTTCATGGCACAAACATCTCATTATTACTACAACGCAATCGCCTCCATGGCATAAACATCTCATTATTGCTACAGCGTAATTGCCTCCAGGGCACAAACATCTCATTATTGCTATAACACAATCGCCTCTATGGCACAAACATCTCATAATTGCTACAACGCAATTGCCCCCTTGGCACAAGCACCTCATCATTGCTACAAAGCAATCACCTCCTTGGCGACCAATCCAAAAGTCGCCCTACTAGCCACACGACTAAACTTCAGTCTAACAAGACCATGGCTAACTATAACATCCAACGTTACGACACTTAATCGCCCCAATAAAGCCACAGACATATTCTTCTCACAAAATTCGGACGCCCCAATTGACCTTCAGGGTCACTTACTGCCAACAAGCATGGTCATAAAAAACACACAACTATCTACGACGAAATGTCATTACAACCATCTTAGAATCCGAAAAGATAAGAAACAACGTGTTCGCCCAAACTACAAGGCAAGAACACAAACACCAAACAAATAATTAAGCAAACACAAACACTAAACAGTTAACGAAATAAACATTTCCATTTATTCAAAACGTCTTTTACAAAGATCAATTTATAGAAGGAGTTCTAAACTATTCATCCTTAGTTGACGAAACGATCTGCACACCAGTCTCGTTACTAGAATCACCCTACTCAGATTCTTCAAGAACCACAGTAAATAATGTCGTATCCTTTGATTGCCCCTCGTCCACTTCTCGCTGACTAGGGCATAATACATTAAATCTCTCAAGAGGCGTGTACAGGCATCCTAAGTCAACCGCCCGCAGATCAAGGGCACCACGCAACAATTGGACCCCACACAGCGCACTGCGATGATATGGATCCACGGCAGCAAAAAGTTTATCAAAAATCTCTTCCTGTTGCCTCTTTAATTCCTCCTGATGATGAGCCTCTAGATCGCCAAGATGACCCTCCAGTTCAGCCACTCTAAACTTAGCAGATGCAAGTTCAGCATTATGGTCCTCCAATTTTTTCACCGACTCAGAAGCAGCGGCCTCCGCTTTCTAACCCTCAGAAGCAGTTCAGCTATTTCAGCCACCCTCTTTCCTAAATCTCCTTCAAAGAGGCCTCTAACTTGGCGTTTGCCTCTTTTTGCTTCACCACTTGGGCGTCCAGCTCCACTATCTTGGACGCTTGCAGATTAAACTTCTCCTATCAATTTGCCATCTGGCAAGTGTAAGCCATCTGGCAATGGAGTGCCTGCATATCACAACAACAACATTACCAACAAACACTTCTTATTAGCCTATCCTCTTACCCTTAAAACAAAAACTCACCTTAATCAGACCAACCATGGCAGCATTCAAGTTCTAGGCTGGACTTCTCCTCACCAAAACATCCCAATCAACGGGCATAACGCCTTTCATCACCCACCTCAATGCCGCCTCAAAGTCTGGCACTCGACCTTCACAAAGTATGCCCAACCTACCAGAACTTGAACCACCACGACCAGCCCGTGGCCTCGCAGAAGCAATGCTTAGGGGAGATGACATCCTACTTGCCGGAATAGGCTTGCCACTGGACCCAACTATCTCCATTCTAGGCTGTGACATTAGTACCACAACAGTCGCCATTGTTGACACCAACGCAGGGACTCCATGATGACCTGTCATAGTAGTGGCAAGCATCTCTCCTTCAAGCTGCTCGCCCAGCAACCTATCAGCCGCAGCCTGCTTAGTCGCTTGCTCTGCCAAAGCTACCTGAACAGGTCCATTCCTGTACAAACGACAAAACAACCAGGTCAGTTCAATCACCCCCTTTTCCTTAACAACAAATGACCAGAACAAATACTCTCTTTCGTCCCTTGAGTAGATGAATGATCTGCCCCTGCCACACTACCCGCCCGATCATCACTACCCTTTTCCAAACCCTTCTCGCCGTCATACACCACAAACCTGACAATCCCATCTCCTTCCTCCACATCTTCTAATCCTTCCTCTGTTATAGGCTCACATATAAGTCATCAAAAAGTCAGCCTGACAAACACACGAACGCCAAACTCACACTTAGGATATTAACAACATACCTCTCTGATGTCTTAATAACCGCCGTCTCTTTCGCTGACCAGCTAGTCGTACTAGCCCTTCTAGCACATCCATCATGTCCCGACCCAAACATTCCCTTTGAATATTTCAAAATGTTAAATACAACTTGCTGCTTACACACCCGCCCCTTAAAAATAGCCCTTGATCCTTCTCGGCGATCTCTAGGCTAGTCCTCTCATTACTCGATCTCAACCTCTGACCCCATCGAACTGGAAACCCCCATGACGTGCCCGCCATTTTTGTCACCATAAAAAATTGATCTCGTCGTATATGCACATTCGACGGTAGATCAACCACCATCCTACCCTCTCCCTTGATTGCAAATAATAAAATAGGGCTTACCCTGTTTCAAAATGTACAGCTCCTTCACCACCCCAATCGACGATCGCCATCCCTTTTCCTTGCACACAAGGAAATACGTCAACAGAATCGCCCAACTGTTCGGCTTCAGCTGGTTAGGCGCTAAGTTGTACGCCTCCAATAGCTCACAAAAAGACTACTTCAAGGGTAGGTGAAACCTTGCCTTAAAGACATGCAGGTAGAATGCCACGTTATCCCTTTCAGCAAACGTCGCCCTCTGCTGTGGCTCCGCCTCGACAATCTGGTAACTCCCTATATCCACCCCTATCATACATCCACCTTTGAACGATTTGCATGTTTATAGATCGGCTATACATCTCCATTGCTTTTGTATTCACACTGGTGATCGCCTTCTTAGCATCACCACTAATCGACACTTCGTCACCCTGATCGCCACTCTGTTCAGCGACCACCTCTTCCCTCATATCTCCTTTCCCCAACCCTGCGCGCCCAGATATTCCCCCTAGGTTAACTGCCCAACTATTCTCCTTACTTCTTTCCCTATTTCCTCCAATCTACCCTTCCTTGCCATCGACTTCACCAACAACCTTCCCCCCTTTACCATATACTATAACCATTCGCATAAAACTAAAATAACAGAATGACATAAAAAACTCACCAGAACTTACCACAAAAAGACCTCACTCCTCGAAGCGCTCCTACTCGCGATTCCACCCGCACGATCATTGCCAAAACAACACACACAAACATTAACAACACTACCTAGAAGTGAAGACAATTTCTAAAAACATTATCTCCACTAAAAAAGCTTACCCCTTCTCCTAACAAACAAACTTTACAGCACCCACCTTTTACTCTTCTCTCTTTCTCTAAACACACAAAACATACTGAGACTCAAACCTCAATTATATAACAAATATTTTTGCCTCTTCACATTCCCCAATCAACATGTGTTGCCATCTCATTCACCCCCTTTTCAGAGAAATAACTGCACAACACTGGCACCCCTGTCCCTTTCTGACACGTACCCCCCACTCTCTTGCCGTATCGTATCCCTCTAAACACGCCCTTACAAATCCCCTTGCCAAGACGCGTGTCCTTATTTCATTCATTCCGCTACCTTTCCCACTCTACCATTACTACTGCCATCAATAACCCCAGTTGTACCTTCATGCGCTCTGCACGTTACACCTTTAATACCACGCGCCAACTTGCCCCTCTCAAGATGTCCAAAATGCCGAGTCACTTTATGATTACCTTTTGGACTACGCGGTGGGACAATTGTTATGCCCCCACATAGGCGATTGCCAAATAGCAGTTGACTATACGGCAATCGCCTAACAGCATCAGACAGCGATGTGATCTCTCTGACAATAGAGTAATTATAGAGTTGACATTTTTTGAGTGGCGGCCGACTAATAGAGCTGACCACGAGGCACAATAGCCTGATAACTAGCTTGACCCTGGTCACGTTGCTATCAAATCACCTGACACCGTGTCTCCAAACAACACCTATAAAAGGGTAACCAAGCCCAAAGGTAAGGAGGTTCCTCCCAAGACTGAATCCACACTACTATATAAAACACCATTCTGACTTAACCATCGGAGGGGGCTCCCGGAGCATAAACTCTGGCATCCTTCTGACCTTCTTCTTGTTGCAGGGTTGGACTCAGCTTCCCATAAAGAGAACATCAATAATACCGAAGAGAAAAATTTCATTTCCTTTAGCATGTCTACACATGTAAAAATCCATGCCAATTTGTATCCAAAACCACTTGATCTGGTCACTATCTCCTTCCTTCCTTCATTCTTTCTTTATCTTTCTCCATGACACTCGGTGAGAAGATCGATTAGACCCTTCATCTATATTCTCTTTTTTTCTCTCTCTCCAAAAGCTTATTCTTGAGGTTTTTTTAATTTGAAAAAAAATATTAAAAAAAATAAGAAAAGATTTGAGAAAAGAGAAATGAAAAAAATGGAGTGAAAAGAAGCTTTTCAAAGATATTTAAATCGGAATAAAGGAAGAAGAAAGTTACCAATGACTTGATCCTAAAAGTTGGGTGGTGGATCTTGGTGTTGGAACCAACGACGGATGACTAATGCTGGCATTTTGGTCATAAAAGCTAGATCCTCTTTTAAGCATTTTCCTTTCTCCCTCGTCTTCTATGATCGATCACATGGCCTTTTGCTTCTTCTTTTTCCCCCTTTTTTTTTTTTGTTTCTAATCTATTTCCTTGCATTCTTTCTGTTTTCTGCTTTTTCCTTTTCTTATTTGTTTTTTC
>JBBYHK010022200.1:0-10616 GCA_038382065.1 Adansonia grandidieri | reverse complement strand
TTTTCAATTGGATAAATACGGATTCACATAATAATCTCCTTTCTTTTAATGATTGGGCACCACAAATTCATTCTCCTTGTCAGGATAAAAGGTATTGATCCTTTGGTTTCCTAAGAAAAACTTCTCTTTTTATCATTTTTAGAATTAAAGTTAATTTTTCAGTTGGATAAACTCGGATTTGCATGATAATCTCACGTCTTTTAATGATTAGGCACCAAAATTCATTCTCCTCGTTGGGATAATTGAATTGATGCTTTGGTTTCATAAGAAAAACATCTATTTCTACCATTTGTAGAATTAAAGTTCATTTTTTAATTGGATAAACACGGATTCACAAAATAATCTTCTTTCTTTTAATGATTGGGCACCATAAATTCATTTTCCTCATTAGGATAAATGAATTAATGCTTTGGTTTCATAAAAAAAAAACTTCTCTTTCTACCATTTTTAGAATTAATGTTCGTTGGTCGATTTTGACAAACATGGTTTAACATAATAATCTCCTTTCTTTTCATGGTTAGGCATCATAAACACATTCTCCTCAGTAGGACAAATGATATTCATGCTTTTGTTTCATAAGAAAAACATCTCTTTTTACCATTTTTAGAATTAATGTTCGTTTTTCAATTGGATAAACATGGATTCACATAATAGTCTCCTTGCTTTTAATGATTGGGCACCACAAATTCATTCTCCACACTAGGATAAATACATTGATGCTTTGGTTTCATAAGAAATAGTTCTCATTCGGCCTTTTTTAGAATTAAAGTTCATTTTGCAATTTGGATAAATATGGATTCACATCATAATCTCCTTTCATTTCATGATTAGGCACCATAAACACATTCTCCTCATTGGGATAAATGGTACTGCTGCTTTGGTTTCATGAGAAAAATATCTCTTTCTTCCATTTTAAGAATTAAAGTTCATTTTTTAATTGGATAAACATGGATTCACAAAATAATCTCCTTTCTTTTAATGATTGGGCACCACAAATTCATTCTCCTCATTAGGATAAATGATATTAAGGCTTTCGTTTCATAGGAAAAACATCTCTTTTTACCAATTTTAGAATTAAAGTTCCTTTTCAATTAGATAAACTCTTATTTGCTTGATAATCTCCCGTCTTTTAATGATTGGGCACCAAAATTCATTCTCCTCATTGGGATAAATGAATTGATGCTTTGCTTTCATAAGAAAAACATCTATGTCTACCATTTGTAGAATTAAAGTTCATTTTTCAATTAGATAAACACAGAGTTGCATAATAATCTCCTTTCTTTTAATGATTGGGCACTGCAAATTCATTCTTCTTGTTGGGATAAATGGTATTGATACTTTGGCTTCATAAGAAAAACTTCGCTTTCCATCGTTTTTAGAATTAATGTTCGTTGGTCGATTTGGACAAACACTGATTCATAAAATAATCTCCTATCTTTTTGTAGTTAGGCACCATAAACACATTCACCTTAATAGGATAAATGATATTGAGGCTTTGGTTTCATAAGAAAAACATCTCTTTTTACCATTTTTAGAATTAAAGTTCATTTTTCAATTGGGTAAACTCGAATTTACATAATAATCTCCCGTCTTTTAATGATTGGGGCCACAAATTCATTCTCCTCATTGGGATAAATGAAATGGCACTTTGGTTTGATAAGAAAAATATCTATTTCTACCATTTGTAGAATTAAAGTTGGCTTTTCAATTGGATAAACATGGATTCACATAATAATCTCCTTTCTTTTAATGATTAGGCACCATAAATTCATTCTCCTTATTGGGATAAATGAATTGATGCTTTGGTTTCATAAGAAAAACATCTATTTCTACCATTTGTAGAATTAAAGTTCGTTTTTCAATTGGATAAATACGGATTCGCATAATAATCTCCTTTCTTTTAATGATTGGGCACGACAAATTTATTCTCCTTGTTGGGATAAACGGTATTGATCCTTTGGTTCCATGAGAAAAACTTTTTCTTCTACCGTTTTTAGAATTAATGTTCATTGATCGATTTGAAAAAACAGGGATTCACAAAATAATCTCCTATATTTTTGTAATAAGGCACCATACTCCTCACTAGGATAAATGATATTGAGGCTTTGGTTTCATAAGAAAAACATCTCTTTTTACTATTTTTTAGAATTAAAGTTCATTTTTCATTTGGATAAACTCAAATTTACATAATAATCTCCCGTCTTTTAATGATTGGGGGCCACAACTTCATTCTCCTCATTGGGATAAATGAATTGACGCTTTGGTTTCATTACAAAAACATCTATTTCTACCATTTGTAGAATTAAAGTTGGTTTTTCAATTGGATAAACACGAATTCACATAATAATCTCCTTTCTTTTAATGATTGGGCACCACAAATTCATTCTCCACACTGGGATAAATGAATTGAAGCTTTGGTTTCATAAAAAATACTTCTCTTTTGGCCATTTTTAGAATTAAAGTTTCTTTTTCAATTGGGAAAAACACGGAATCCCATTTTATTTCATGATTGGGCACTATAAACACAATCTCCTCATTAGGATAAATGATATTGACGCTTTGGTTTCTTCAGAAAAACATCTCTTTTTACCATTTTTAGAATTAAAGTTCATTTTCTAATTGGATAAACTCGAATTTGCTTGATAATGACCCGTCTTTTAATGATTGGGCACCAAAATTCATTCTCCTCATTGGGATAAATGAATTGATGCTTTGCATTCATAAGAAAAACATCTATTTCTACCATTTGTAGAATTAAAGTTCCTTTTTCAATTGGATAAACATGGATTCGCATAATAATCTCTTTTCTTTTTAATGATTGGGCACCACAAATTCATTCTCCTTGTTGGGATAAATGGTATTGATCCTTTGGTTTCATAGGAAAAACTTCTCTTTCTATCGTTTTTAGAATTAATGTTCATTGGTTGATTTGGACAAACACAGATTCACATAATAATCTCCTATCTTTTTGTAGTTAGGCACCATAAACACATTCTCCTTATTAGGATAAATGATATTAAGGCTTTGGTTTCATAAGAAAAACATTTCTTTTTACCATTTTTAGAATTAAAGTTTATTTTTCAATTGGATAAACTCAGAGTTACATAATAATCTCCCATCTTTTAATGATTGGGTGCCACAGATTCATTCTCCTCATTAGGATGAATGAATTGATGCTTTGGCTTCATAAAAAAAACATCTATTTCTACCATTTGTAGAATTAAAGCTTGTTTTTCAATTGGATAAACCTGGATTCACATAATAACCTCCTTTTTTTTAATGATTGGGCACCACAAATTCATTTTCTGCACTAGGATAAGTGAATTGATGCTTTGGTTTTATAAAAAATACTTCTCTTTAAGCCATTTTTAGAAGTAGAGTTTGTTTTTCAATTAGGAAAACATGGAATCCCATTTTATTTCATGATTGGGCACCATAAACACATTTTCCTCATTGGGATAAATGATATTGACACTTTGGTTTCTTGAGACAAACATCTCTTTCTACCATTTTTAGAATTAAAGTTCATTTTTCGTTTGGGTAAACACGAATTCACATAATAATCCCATTTCTTTTAATAATTGGGTACCATAAATTCATTCTGCGCACTGGAATAAATGAATTGATGCTTTGGTTTCATAAGAAATACTTCTCTTTCGGCCATTTTTAGAACTAAAGTTCCATTTTCAATTGGGATAAACATGGATTCTCATAATAATCTCCTTTCTTTTAATGATTGGGCACTACAAATTCATTCTCCACACTAGGATAAATGAATTGATGCTTTGGTTTTATAAGAAAAACATCTCTTTCTACCATTTGTAGAATTAAAGTTCATTTTTCAATTGGAGAAACACGGAATTACATAATAATCTCCTTTCTTTTAATGATTGGGTACCACAAATTTATTCTCCGCACTAGGATAAATGAATTGATGCTTTGGTTTCAGAAGAAATGCTTCTCTTTCGACCATTTTTAGAATTAAAGTTTGTTTTTCAATTGGGATAAACAAGGATTCATATAATAATCCCATGTCATTTCATGATTGGGCACCATAAACACATTCTCCTCATTGGGATAAACGGTATTGATGCTTTGGCTACGTAAGAAGAACATCTCTTTCTACCATTTTTAGAGTTAAAGTTCATTTTCCAATTGGGATAAACGTAGAAAGAATATCTCTTTCTACCATTCACATCGTAATCTCATTTCATTTCATTATTGGGCACCATAAACACATTCTCCTCATTGGGATAAATGGTATTTGATGCTTTGGTTTCACAAGAAAAATATCTCTTCCTACCATTTTTCTAATTAAAGTTCGCTTTTCAATAAACACATATTCACATCATAATCTCCTTTCTTTTCGTGATTGGGCACCATAAACACATTCTCCTCAATGGGATAAATTATATTGAGGATTTGGTTTCATAAGAAAAACATCTCTTTTTACCATTTTAAGAATTAAAGTTCATTTTTCAATTGGATAAACAAGGATTCACATAATAATCTCCTTTCTTTTAATGATTGGGCACCACAAATTCATTCTCCTTGTTGGGATAAATAGCATTGATCCTTTGGTTTCATAAGAAAAACTTCTCTTTCTACCGTTTTTAGAATTAATATTCGTTGGTTGATTTAGACAAACACGGATTCACATAACAATCTCTTTTCTTTGGTGATTAGGCACAATAAACACATTCTCCTCATTGGGCTAAAAGATATTAAGGCTTTGGTTTCATAAGAAAAACGTCTCTTTCTAACATTTTTAGAATTAAAGTTCATTTTTGAATTGGACAAACTCGAATTTATACAATAATCTCCCTTCGTTTAATGATTGGGCACCATAAATTCATTCTCCTCATTGGGATAAATGAATTGATACTTTGGTTTCATAAGAAAAACATCTCATTTTGCCATTTGTAGAATTAATGTTCGTTTTTCAATTGGGTAAACACGGATTCACACAATAATCTCTTTTCTTTTAAAGATTGTGCGCCACAAATTCATTCTTCGCATGGGATAAATGAATTGATGCTTTGATTTCATAAGAAATACTTCTCGTTCGGCCATTTTTAGCATTAAATTTCATTTTTCATTTGGGATAAACAAGGATTCACATAATAATCCCATTTTATTTCATGATTGGGCACCATAAACACATTCACCTTATTGGGATAAATGATATTGACGCTTTGGTTTCTTAAGAAAAACATCACTTTCTTCCATTTGTAGAATTAAAGTTCATTTTTCAATTGGATAAACACAGATTCACATAACAATCTCCTTTCTTTTAATGATTGGGCACCATAAATTCATTCTCCGCACTGGGATAAATGAATTGACGGTTTGGTTTCATAAGAAATACTTCTCTCTCGACCATTTTTGGAACTAAAGTTCCTTTTCCAATTGGGATAAACACGAATTCACTTCATAATTTCCTTTTATTTCATGATTAGGTACCACAAACACATTCTCTTCATTGGGATAAATGGTATTGATGCTTTGGCTTCGTAAGAAAAACATATCTTTCTACCATTTTTAGAATTAAAGTTTGTTTTTCAATTGGATAAACATGGATTCACATAATAATGTCCTTTCTTTTAATGATTGGGCACCACAAATTCATTCTCTGCACTGGGATAGATGAATTGATGCTTTAGTTTCATAAGAAATACTTCTCTCTCGACCATTTTGGAACTAAAGTTCCTTTTCCAATTGGGATGAACACAAATTCACTTCATAATCTCCTTTCATTTTATGATTGGGTACCATAAACACATTCTCCTCGTTGGGATAAATGATATTGATGCTTTGGCTTCATAAAAAAAATACATCTTTCTACCATTTTTAGAATTAAAGTTCATTTTTCAATTGGATAAACACGGATTCACATAAAAGTCTCCTTTCTTTTAATGATTGGGTACCACAAATTCATTCTCATCATTGGGATAAATGGTATTGATGCTTTGGTTTCATAAGAAAAACTTCTCTTTTTAGAATTAATGTTCGTTGGTTGATTTCGATAAATACAGAATCACATAATAATCTCCTCTCCTTTCGTGATTAGGCACCATAAACATATTCTCCTCATTGGGATAAATGATATTAAGGCTTTGGTTTCATAAGAAAAACATCTCTTTGTACCATTTTTAGAATTGAAGTTTATTTTTTAATTGGATAAACTTAGATTTATGTTATAATCTCCTTTCCTTTCATGATTGGGCACCACAAATTCATTGCCCTCATTGGGATAAATGAATTGATGCTTTGGTTTCGTAAGAAAAACTTCTCTTTCAACCATTTTTAGAATTAATATTCGCTGGTCGATTTCGATAAACACGGATTCACATAATAATCTCTTTTTTTTTTGTGATTAGGCATCATAAAGGCATTCTCCTTGTTGGGATAAATGATATTCATGCTTTGGTTTAATAAGAAAAACATCTCTTTCTACCATTTTTAGAATTAATGTTCGTTCGTCGATTTGGACAAACATGGATTCACATGATAATCTCCCTTCCTTTTAGGATTAGGCACCATAGACACATTCACCCGGAACAAATGGTATTGAAGCTTTGGTTTCAACAGAAAAGTGTCTCTTTCTACCATTTTTTAAATTAAAGTTTGTTTTTCAATTGGTATACACAAGCATTCACATAATAATCTCCTTTCTTTTAATGATTGGGCACCATAAATTCATTCTCCGCACTGGGATAAATGAATTGATGCCTTGGTTTTATAAGCAATACTTTTCTTTTGGCCATTTTTAGAATTAAAGTTCCTTTTTCAATTAGGATAAATACAGATTCACATAGTAATCTCTTTTCATTTCATGATTGGGCACCATAAACACATTCTCCTCATTGGGATAAATGATATTGATGCTTTGGTTTTGTAAGAAAACCATCTCTTTCTACCATTTGTAGAATTAAAGTTCATTTTCCAATTGGGATAAACATGGATTCACATAATAATCTCCTTTCTTTTAATGATTGGGCACAACAAATTCATTCTCCATACTAGGATAAACGAATTGATGCTGTGGTTTCATAGGAAATACTTCTCTTTCGGCCATTTTTAGAATTAAAGTTCATTTTTCAATTGGGATAAACACGGATTCACATTATAATCTCCTTTCATTTCATGATTAGGCACCATAAACACATTCCCCTCATTAGGATAAATGGATGGTTTGGTTTCATAAGAAAAAGTTCTCTTTCTACCATTTTAAGAATTAAAGTTCATTTTTCAATTGGATAAGCACAGATTCACATAATAATCTCCTTTCATCTAATGATTGGGCCCCACAAATTCATTCTCCTTGTTGGGAAAAATGGTATTGATCCATTGGTTTCATAAGAAAAACTTCGCTTTCTACTGTTTTTAGAATTAATGTTCGTTGGTCGATTTGGGCAAACACGAATTAATCTTTTTTTTTTGTGATTAGGCACCATAAACACATTCTTCTCATTGGGATAAATGATATTGAGGCTTTGGTTAGATAAGAAAGACATCTTTTTTTACCATTTTTAGAATTAAAGTTCATTTTTCAATTGGATAAACATAGATTCACATAATGATCTCCTTTCTTTTAATGATTGGGCACCACAAATTCATTCTCCATACTAGAATAAATGAATTGATGCTTTGGTTTCATAAGAAATACACATTTTTCGACCATTTTTAGAATTAAAGTTTGTTTTTTAATTGGGATAAACACTGATTCACATAATAATCCTATTTCATTTCATGATTGGCCACCATAAACACATTCTCCCCATTGTGATAAATTATATTAACACTTTGGTTTTGTAAGAAAAACATCTCTTTCTACCATTTGTAGAATTTAAGTTCGTTTTTTAATTGGATAAACATGGATTCACATAATGGTCACCTTTCTTTTAATGATTGGGCACCACAAATTCATTCTCCACACTGGGATAAATGAATTGATGCTTTGGTTTCATAAGAAATATTTGCCTTGCGGCCATTTTTAGAATTAAAGTTCATTTTTCAATTAGGATAAACACAGATTCACATAATAATCTCTTTTCTTTTCATTGTTAGGCACCATAAACTCATTCTCCTTACTGGGATAAATGATATTGAGGCTTTGGTTTCAAAAGAAAAACATCTTCTTTTACCATTTTTAGAATTAAAGTTCATTTTTCAATTGAATAAACTCTAATTCACATAATAATCTCCTTTCTTTTAATGATTGGGTGCCACAAATTCATTCGATCATTGGGATAAATGGTTTGATGCTTTGGTTTCATAAGAAAAACTTCTCTTCCTACCATTTTCAGAATTAATGTTCATTGGTCGATTTCGACCAACACGGATTCACATAAATTATCTCCTTTCTTTTCATGATTAGGCACCATAAGCACATTCTCCTCATTGGGATAAATGAATTGATGCTTTGGTCTCATAAGAAAAACTTCTCTTTCTACCATTTTTAGAATTAACGTTCATTGGTCGATTTCGACAAACATGAATTCACATAATAATCCCTTTCTTTTCGTGATTAGGCGTCATAAACACATTCTCCTCATTGGGATAAATGCTATTGATGATTTGGTTTCATAAGAAAAACATTTATTTCTACCTTTTCTAGAAATAAAGTTCATTTTTCTATCGGATAAACACAGATTCACATAATAATCTCCTTTCTTTTCGTTGTTAGGCACCATAAACACATTCTCCTTATTGGGATAAATGATATTGAAGCTCTGGTTTCATAAGAAAAACATCTCCTTTTACCATTTTTAGAATTAAAGTTTGATTTATAGTTGGATAAACTCGGATTCACATAATAATCTCTTTTCGTTTAATGCTTGGGCACCATAAATTTGTTCTCCTCATTGGGATAAATGGTATCGATACTTTGGTTTCATAAGAAAAACCTCTCTTTCTACCATTTTTAGAATTAATGTTTGTTGGTCGATTTCGACAAACACAGATTCAGATAATAATCTCCTTTCTTTTCGTGATTAGGCACTATAAACAGATTCTGCTCTTTTGGATGAATGATATTGAGGCTTTGGTTTCATAAGAAAAACATCTGTTTTTACCTTTTTTACAATTAAAGTTCGTTTTTAGGGTTAGATAAACTCGGGTTTTCATAATAATCTCCTTTCTTTTAATGATTGGGCACCACAAAATTCATTCTCCTCATTGGGATAAATGAATTAATGCTTTAGTTTCATAAGAAAAACTTCTCTCCCTACCATTTTTTGAATTAATGCTCGTTGGTCAATTTTGACAAACATGGATTCACATAATAATCTCCTTTCTTTTTGTGATTAGGCATCATAAACACATTCTCCTCATTAGGATAAATGCGATTGATGATTTGGTTTCATAAGAAAAACATCTATTTCTACCTTTTCTAGAAATAATGTTCATTTTTCTATTGGATAAACACAGATTCACATAATAATCTCCTTTCTTTTTGTTGTTAGGCACCATAAACACATTCTCCTTATTGGGATAAATGATATTGAGGCTCTGGTTTCATAAGAAAAACATCTCCTTTTACCATTTTTAGAATTAAAGTTTGATTTATAGTTGGATAAACTCGGATTCACATAATAATCTCTTTCCGTTTAATGATTGGGCACCATAAATTTGTTCTCCTCATTGGGATAAATGGTATCGATACTTTGGTTTCATAAGAAAAACTTCTCTTTCTACCATTTTTAGAATCAATGTTTGTTGGTCGATTTCGACAAACACAGATTCAGATAATAATCTCCTTTCTTTTCGTGATTAGGCACCATAAACAGATTTTGCTCTTTGGGATGAATGATATTGAGGCTTTGGTTTCATAAGAAAAACATCTCTTTTTACCTTTTTTACAATTAAAGTTTGTTTTTAGGGTTAGATAAACTCGGATTTTTATAATAATCTCCTTTCTTTTAATGATTGGGCACCACAAAATTCATTCTCCTCATTGGGATAAATGAATTGATGCTTTAGTTTCATAAGAAAAACTTCTCTCTCTACCTTTTTTAGAATTAATGCTCGTTGGTCAATTTTGACGAACATGGATTCACATAATAATCTCCTTTCTTTTTGTGATTAGGCATCATAAACGTATTCTCCTTATTGTGACAAATGATATTGATGCTTTGGTTTTGTAAGAAAAACATCTTTTTCTACCATTTGTAGAATTTAAGTTCGTTTTTCAATTGGATAAACATGGATCCACAAAATGGTCTCCTTTCTTTTAATGATTGGGCACCACAAATTCATTCTCCACACTAGAATAAATGAATTGATGCTTTGGTTTCATAAGAAATATTTGCCTTGCGGCCATTTTTAGAATTAAAGTTCGTTTTTCAATTGGGATAAGCACGGATTCACATAATAATCTTCTTTCTTTTCAGTGCTAAGCACCATAAATACATTCTCCTTACTCGATAAATGATATTAAGTCTTTGGTTTCATAAGAAAAATATCTCTTTTTACCATTTTTAGAATTAAAGTTCATTTTTCAATTGGATAAACTCTAATTCACATAATAATCTCCTTTCTTTTAATGATTGGCCACCACAAATTCATTCGATCCTTGGGAAAAATGGTATTGATGCTTTGGATTCATAAAAAAA
>JBBYHK010022167.1:0-10619 GCA_038382065.1 Adansonia grandidieri | reverse complement strand
TACAAAAAGCTCAAGTAGCTAAACAACTCGTTTAATTTGCATTAATGAATTGGAAATTGAAATTGGTATGAATCAAATTAGCACTTTATAGCGTTCCGGTGAGACTCGATGGAGTTCTAATTTGAATTAATTTGTTGACTATGTATCATACAACAAGCACTGTTCATGAAATCTAAAAAATATTGCACTTAATTTTTTGAGCAAAAAGATGCTCATGATGCATACAATAGATAAAGATTTTTTAAGTTTGTTTTTAGTTGAGCAAAAATATGCTCATGATGAAAGAAGTTATGGGGATTATTAATAATCTTTGTCAAGCTTAGCAAAATCGTCATAAGATATATTAAATGCCATGAGTCTTGTCTTAACAGCAAAAGAATTGAATCAATAGTTAAGAGAAAATGGATAGCATAAATTGTTAAACAATGTGATATCTTTTTTTTTTTAAACTTGTGAGTCATATGTTCCAGATATGAAAGCTCAATACATGGTAAGTTGTTGCCGTATATAACAAGAAAGAAGATGTTATAGTGAAGCATCATTATCTAGTGGGAATATATTTTCTTTAATAAATACTCAAGTGCAAAAATTGAAAAGTAAATTTAACAAACATGATGTTGAGCTCCTTATTCTTACTGTTAGATCCCAAATAGTCTTTTCAAGTTATTTGATGTTGCAAAATTTGTATTCTTTTTAACAAGTTTTATCTAGATGAACTTTTTTAACTGAGAAAGAATGCTTTATGCATAAGTTGAGACATTATTAACATTATGTGTGTCAACATTATATTGAGAAAAATATAACACTTTCTAAACTTTGTAAAAGATTAGTTAAAAGTGGAATGTCAATTATGTATCCACTTATTGATAGATCGATTCATCTTATATTGGCTTTTTTAATTTCAACTGCGTCTAAAAGACGTGCTTTTTTAACTACGAAGATTGTAAAAACTCTACTTTATAGCAAGATGGAAAATGTTTTTTTTTTTTAGGAATTCTTTACTTGTCTACATTGAGAAAGAAATTGCAAGCTTGTAATGGTACTAGAAATGAATTTGTAGGTTTCTAAATCAAATGCAAGTGAAAATGATTTTAGTCTAAAATAAAAAAACCTTAATTCGATAAGATTTTTTTTGAAAAAAATATAATTGATCCATGTTTAAACGTTTTAAATACAACAATTCAACATATTCTTTGCTCTCATATTCTCAATCACATTTCTCTCAAGCAAAGTATTTTTTCCTTTGAAATAGACTTGCAATCATGGCATTGACTATCAAATGTCAAGCAAAATGCATAAAATGTTACAAGTCGACGATTCATGATAAAATATGTTAAAGAAGAAGATGAAAATTAGCCAAATGGCAAGGTTCATTGGTAAGGATGATAATGAAGTCCAAGTGTCCTAGACTTTTTATTACTAAACAAACGACTATAAAGATAATAGGCAATGCAAAAAAAAAACCCACTAAAAAACTAGAAAGGACAAGTATTATTAAAAAATAGTTTTTATTAGCATCCACACTCTTAACTACTTAATCACAACTTTATCAACCAATAATCCTTCATTATACACTTGAATTTCAAGCATGATACTAACTATTACATGCTCAACACTAATGCATGGGCCTTCATATATAATAATAGCATGAATTGTTCTTTTTTTCCTATTCTTTTTGACATAAGGATTATTCATAAAAACCATGGAGAACACACTTATATATTATCTCAATCAACTAAATAGTCTTCATTCCCTAAATACTATCACTTCATAATAGCTACCATCCTAAGTCCTTTATAGAGTTTACATAATCATTTTCTCCATAAGCTAACTCTAGTCAAATATGGATTATTCTTTCTTTAAGAACCTTCTAAAGAACTAATATTTTCCCTGAATCAATCAAAAGGACAGACATTTTAAACACTAAACTAATTACAGTACAATTTTTTAAAGACACTCTAGTTTTATAAGAATAACATTAAAGCATTGTCATATTAATACAAAGCCAATTAGCCCTATTTATTTTCAAATTCTTTTGAACATCACACAATTGATTAAACAAACTAAACTCAAAATGCATTAAAACTCAATAAATAAATTTTAGATTGTGATCCTAAGTGAACCAACGGAAATGTGAATACAATTAAAAGACCCATCTTGAGTTTTAAATGAATTTACACTTCTGCACATGTTAAGTTTTAGAAAATAAATTAGCAACTTAATATAAGAATCAAGCAAAATGGTACACGACTTTTAAATTCTTTTCAAATGCCATATATAATAACAACCCAACATGGATCATTATGGCGGCCCAACTACAAAGGTCTAAAGCCATTAATAAATGTTTCACTTTCGCATAAATTGTGAATAAATAAAAATGAGTCACCCTACATCTATGCATACTTTGTTTTTTTTTTTTTTAATAATTAATGTGTGTAATTTATATATATTGCAAACAAAACATAAATAAAAAAAATCTCATCATTGCTAGTATACCTGTTCAAGGGTTCAGTAACCTATCTAATTTGATAAGCTCAATCCCACTCAAATCATTGTTCATGTAATAAAAATAATTTTATTTAAATTTAATTATAAAATATATAACTATTAATATCAAAATAAATTTTAAATATTTTGTAAAATAATAGTTAAGCCCATTTGATCTGGCCAGGACCAAGCCTAAAGAAAAGATTAGAAATAATTTTGTGTTACAGACTGGCTTGAGTTACGAATTGGTCTAACTAGCAATCGTATGGTCATTTTGAATTGAGATTAGTGTTAAAAAATATATTACCCTTGAATCTAAAATTGACATATTAAGGGATTATGCATCAACGATTTTTTTTTTAATTCTATGAATGAGTTTATACAATTTTTACATTTCATTTAATAATTAAATAATTAATTCTTAAAAAATATAATTTAAATGGATATGTATCATTCTTAAATTGAACTGTGGGTTTGGAGTCGAAAAAACTCCATACTAATTGTTTTTGAAAATTTTTAAACTAATAGTTATCATGGAAATGATCTCATCTTTTATCAACAAAACTAGTTTATGACTCATGTGATGTACAAATTAATTTTGTTTATTTAAACAAATATACACATTAATTAGTATTATTTTCAAATTTATGTCAAAGTATTCAATATTTAACAAATATAGAACTTATATATCTATCAAAATTTTAATCAAATTTGAATCAAATTTATTCAATTGTATAAACAAAATATTTATTTAGAATCTAATTTCAAATCAAATCTATTCAAGTTATCTTTTTTTTTTTTTTAGATTAAGATGTCGATAAATCATCAGCTTTTGTAATTTGTATATATTCTTTTGTAATGTCAAATATATTTAAAAGATTTGTAATATTTTAACATCATATCAAAATTAGCTAGATTCTACCAAAAAAATAGTTCCTTGTCAACATTTTTCCTTAAAACAATTGAATAAAAATTTAATTAAATCATAAAAATAATGTCATACATTTACTGCTATGATTGTGTTCAAAATACCCCTAACATATAATAATGATAAAATAATAATTTTTTAAAAATATTTATATCAATCGATTAATGATAAATTGAATCATCATACCTTTATTTTTGTGATTTTGACTAAATTTTTGTAAAAAAAAAATAATTGGTAAATTTCCGTCAAAAAAAAAGTCAATTGAAAAAATAAAAAAAAATCACCCCTATCAAATGAAAGTTTCAAATTGAAACAAAAAAAGTTAGGTAACACTACTATTTATAGGCTTATTGATGCCAATAAATCGGATGTATAAATAATTTTAAATTGACTAATATATTTTGAATTTAAAAAAAAATATAATAAGTGATATGCGTATTTTTGAATTAAAAAAAGAAATAAGATGATAAGAAAATTTATGAAAGGAGATTTTTAAACTTAGAAAATAAATATATAATATTATCAAATAAAAAGAATTTTTTAAATTTCAAATTTTTGTTACAACTTAATCTTGATTTTAGATAAGTAATTTTCTGTATTAATGCTTTATCTTTATTTTAGATGAATAAAAAGTATGATAATAAATAATCTAAAAAATACTTAATTTGAAAATTTTTGAATTTTGATTTTAGATTGAAATTTTACCTATTACTGCTTAATCTGATTTTAGATAACTAAAAAATATCAACAAATTAATAATAGTTCATCTACAAAGATTTAATTTGAAAAATTTTGAATTTTGAATAATCATATATATGATAATTCAAAATTAAAAATTTTTAAATTAATTAACTAATGATTTAAGCCAATATTTTGGAGAATACAATATTAGTTAATTTTAAATTTAAAATTGAAAATAATATAATTTGAATCAAGGTTATCCTATGTGTTATTAAGAGAAGATGATTACGTAAGCTACCTTGTCAGCAATACTTACCAAATAAGTATGTATGTTGTTTTATTAAATATATATATGATTTTTAGATTTTACAAAAACAAATGATACATACTCTTTAAAATATTAAAAAAAAAAAAAACTAATTAAAAAAAGTGCATCATATGTCATCTCTTAACTTAAATAAAAAATTACGGATGTATTAATAATGATCACTAATAAATATGTCATAATACTTTTTTGAATAAGAATAATATATACAATAAAATATTTACTCATCTTGCACTTGGACCTTTATTTTTGGTCACAAAACCAGTACTAGGACTTTAGCCTAAAGAGGGAAACACAGGGACTTGGATACATCCTTGTTCATTGAGGCCCAACAAGACAATGGCCGATGGTTTTTTTATATATATATATATATATATAATATATACGTTAAGAGGGAAGGCTGGTTGATTTATTGTAAACAACTTTATCCTACTTTTTGTGCAAAATAATAATAATAATAATTATTATTAAAAGAATAAAATAACAGTACTTAGCAATTGACGATTTCATTTCATGAAAGTTTCAACCTATAATTGGTTTCATGATTTAAAATTTTAATTGCAAAAGGATAAGTTCAAACCTTCACAATTTAAAACTTTAAATAGCATAATATTAAGTGTATTCAAATACTCTTTAGATATCCAAGTCATAGTAAGTATTTCACTTACTTGGTTATGCTCACTATTTTGACTTTTACCTCTGAAAGTAAAAGTAAAAAGATGTATTTTGAAACAGAAGTAAATAATATTTCAACAATTAATAAATTAACTTTAAAAATAATTAAATATAATATTTATTTCAATATGCAACACTTTTGTTTGAATTGGTTTGTCAAATGCATCAAACCTTATTTTGGAACATGGAAAGACCCATTAGACTCTGAAAGTTTATCTTGACATAAATGCTTTCTCATCTATAAAATATCAATTTTATTTCATTTGCAAGATTGTAAGTTAAGATGTAAATAATAATAACTATAATATTATCCTGGCTTTGTTTGAATGTTTTATTTTAACATTTCATTAAAAAATAATTTTAAAGAATTTGATCATTGTATTAATAATTTACTGTTAATTAGTTTATAATATATTTTTTTAATTTTTTATTTGTATAATATTGTGAGAGAAACATTTTTATAAATAATTTTTTTTAAAAATATTTAGTTTTTTGATATTATAAAGTAAATATAATCATATAACACAATATAAATCGATAAAAGTTTCAAAATTTATAAAAAAAATTATTTATTAACGTGACAAAATTTATATATGTATATATAGAGTATCTTGAGTATGATTATGGCATGAAAAAGTAACATAAATATAATTGACATATGATACAAAATTAGGAGTTGTTTGAATAACATAAATGAGACTTATAATTTCGAATATAATATGATTATACAATATATACACAATATGAGAAAAACAAGTAAAACATGACACAAAAAATAAAATGAACATAACATGAATGGACAAACATATCAAATCTATATAAAATAAATTATTAATATGTCAAAATTTATATAAATATATAATACAATGAATCGATTATGACAGGTAAAAGTAACACGAATATAGCCATGACAATACCCAGTACAAAATTGAGAGTTATTTGAATAGTATCAATCAGATCTAACAATTTCGAATGTAACATGATTATATAACACGAACTCATAGAAAAATAATTAAAATACTACACAACATATAAAAACATAAATATTGTACGAATATACAAACATGTCAAAACCTATGAATTATCAAGTGTCAAAAAATTGGGCTGAAAAAATAAAAATAATATCTTTAATTTTGTTATGAATTAGAAATAATATGAATATGACATGAATATTAATAAAATAATACGAATAAAAAATTTAACTAAAATTGAAAAATTATTACCTTGTGACAACCCAAGAAAAACAATCCTCGTCAAATTGAGGGGCTTGCTTTAATAATAACTAGAGCTAAAACTCTCGCTTCTTATAGTTTAATTTTTTTATAATTTTAATTATTAATAAAAGTTAATATTAAATTAAATGTTATTAAATAATAATTATTTATTTAAATATTATATTTAAATTTGGATATAGAATTTAAATCGATATAAGAGTTAATGTACAGATCAATCTCTTCAAATAAATAATTTAAAATTAAAATAAATAAATTTACCTTTCAAAATTTTTTATTGCGCAGATCAGCTACAAATCCTAAACCGACATGCAAGTCAATATGCAATTAACTCCTTTAAGTACATTATTTAAAAATTAAAAATCTATTTTTTAAAACTTTTTTACTAAGCGAGTCGAGTAAAAATCCTAAATCGACATGCTAGTCAACATGCAAACCAATTCTTTAAGTACATTATTTAAAAATTAAAAAAAATAAAAAAACTTAAATATAAAAAATCTAAAATGATTTTTTTCGAGCTGATTAAGTATAGATTCTAAGTTGACCTGTAAGTTATAGTATTATCATCAATTCCTTTAAATATATTATTAAAAATAAAATAAAAACTTAAAATTAATTATAAAATAATATTTTTAAGTGAATTCGATATTAACATTAAATTGGGCTATAAGTTTCTATGCCAGGTAACCTTTTAAAATATATTATTTTAAAATAAAATTGAAATTGAAATTGAAATCTAAATTTTAAAAAATAAAATAAGATTATTTTAAATTTTTTAAAATAAGTGAATTATAGATTTTAAATTAATTTACCTTGGGAACCAACATTAAAATATATAATTAAAAATAAAATTAAAATTTTAAAAAACTAGAAAAAAACCTAAAGAGTTTTCTATTCGCTATGTGTTAAGTAAAGAGCGTGACACTTGTCGGACAATAAACCCCATATGGCGGTTTATATATATATATATAAGGTGTAGAGGTATAATAATAATAAACTCCAACAAGTGAGCCTTCATTTGGAACCCAACAAAACCTTGGTGTGGGTCAGTGAAGCTCCCATTGCAATAGTCATAGCAGTCCTTCGATATTGGGTTTAAATGCTCACTAGAAGCTTAAAGATCCAGTTCAAACTGCCTCTCAGTATGATGTTCCCTCCACTAGGGGTTGAATTCTCCTTCCATCTTTAAAGATCTAGTTGAGTTTTTCACGTCCTTTACGCTTGTAGTCTTAGTTTTGTTTATTATTTATTCTTTGCTTATTTAATTTTTTTAATTATTTATCATTTATATGAGTATTATTTTAAATTAGTAATTTATATATTTATTTATAATTTTATTTTAAATTGTGTAAATATATTTTTATTTTATTTTAATTTTTAATTATTTATTAAATTTTTAAATACGTTATAAACTTCATTTTATACAAATTTCAATATGATGTTTTTTAAAAATCATTTCTCTTCTCATTATAACGTATCTTATCACCGTTACTTTTATATTTAAACACATATCTTACTATTATAATATCTAATCTTATTTTTTTCATAAAATCGATCTCATTTCTATCAAATGGATCCTGACCAAATTCCGTGGATACGCTTTTCTAACTTATTAACAACTTCTGAAAATGCCAATTGTTGCTATGGAGATAGTACTAGAGGGGTTAAATAACACTTTTGTATAGAACAACAATTGTATAAAACATAACTACAGTAAACATGAAATGATAAGGAATTTAAGCAGACAATAAAAATCACCAAGTAATTAAGACTAAGAGAAGTAGATAATACCCGGCGATATATAGTGGTTTTCTTAACGTATGTCCACTATCTTGACAGCCCTCTCCGAGGTTTTGAACTTCACTGAACAGATCGAATTAATGGCTTCCATCAAGCAATTACATAATGAGCTGTCCCAAGCTCCAAAACCAGAATTTCAAACAACAACGAATGCTATGCTCGTATTCAAAAACCAAACTTACAAGTTTGAAAGAAAGCGTTAATGATACACAAATTAAGCTTACTACAAAATATTACTCAAGTTAAAAGATAGGGTAATGAAAAGCAAAAATGCTTAAAGAGAGGTTTTTTGATGGAATAATAGAATGCTTTGGTCTTTAATATATCTCATTTATTTTAGTCGATTGTTCTTCTTTAGCCTTCTTTGGGGTAATTATGTGTTGGATGAAGTTATGACCATTGGGAGCAAAATCAAACCCGTTGGAGTTGATAATTTCTGACAGATTTCCAAAATATAGTCTTTCGTCATGCTTTTTGACTTTGCAGGCAAAAGCATCAGGATTCAGGATGCCACGGTTGAAAATTTCCCATGCCAGGCTAATTTTGAATGTTGCGCGCATTTTTAATGTTAGGCGTTCTTGCAGCATTCGGATGCCTTAGGCCTCATTTTACAAGCATGCTCCTTTGGATTGGGCATTCAATTTCCTTAGCTTTTCTTCAGTTCTATTTGAAAGTAGATCGAGCAATTCGTGTCATTGTGTCAAATTTCATATTGTATTTCATTTTTGATATAATATAATTACTTGATATATAAACACGACATGATTAATTAATCGTGTCAAACTTCAAAACACGAACATGACATAATTTATATTCCTGTTACAGGCGATATGATACAATTATAACACAATTAAAATTAATATATTTATATCTAATATGATACGACATGATTACAACACGAATAACATGATTAATAAGAATAACACGAAAATACGAGTAAGATACAAATTACACGAAAACACGATTGGGCACGAATTAATGCGAATATTGTCAACCAATTTAACAATTAACTTTCTGTTTCCTCCGTTTTCAAACGTTCTAACTGTTTCTTCACTGGCCATAATTTTAAAATATATAAAATAATTTGTTAAAATTAATATAGTAACTTATTAAAATTAATTAGTACTTCTTATTTTCCAATTAATAATTTACTATTTACTACTAATAATAATGAGTTAGTAACATACTACAAATGCATAATCATCTTGATAGTTTAATATGAGATTGAAATTACGAAACCTATTTTACTATTAATTAATAAGATTGAACCTATACTTTAATTAGTTTATAAGGTGATGACATATTATTCTTATATTTATATTATATAACATTTAAGTAATTATTTATAAATTATAATCATAATATATTGGAAATTGTTTGAACAAATCATGTTGGTTATATTTAACTTTTATCTTAACAATTATATTATTACTAATAACTAAGGTAAAATAGATATTAATTAAATGCTTAAAGTAGTTTTTATATATTAAATAAGTTTTTTAATTAAAAGTTGAAAATAATATTTATCAGTTATTTATATATTTTATATAATTATATTAAAAATTAACGTGTTTTATATATAAATTTATTAATTTACATGTGTCTACCCGTTTATGACACGTTAAATGTGTTAACATATACAATGGACACGATTATACATTTACAAAACGATTAATTAAACGTGTCTTAATCATGTAAATGGATAGATATGACATGATTATACGTTTACGACACGATCAAGTAATCGTGTTATGCATGTTGACACGATTATGACACAAAACACGATTATATAAAACCTACATACGACTAAAATGTGTCGCATGCATGTCGTATTTTTGTGTCGTGTCAAAAATTACCAAATCTATTTGAAAGTTTATCATGAGCATTCATGTTAGTGTATATCCTAGAGCCAATCAGACTGCTCAAGCTATATAGAGTTAATAATGTGTATCTATTATTATACATTAGTGATATAAGGTTTTCCTTCGTATTAGTCCAATAATAAAGAGTTATCAAGACTAATTGGATTAAACCCACGAAACATAAAAGTCTTGTAACGTAATTATAAATAGTTGTAACATAAAAATCTTTATGCACAAAATTATATTTCTAAAACTGTTCCTAATCATTTTATTATCATGATAAGCATTGGCAATACTTAAAAAACTTGTACATGTTAAGCCTTCGTGCTTGTGAAATAAATATCTGATCTTATAGGTTAAAGTATGATGGATATTTGGGATAACGCGTAAATGCTTGTTAGTTAAATAAGCTCATTAAACATGGCCCATTATAAAAACTCTATTTGACATATCATTCAAGTGACTACAAAAATATTTTCAACACTACTAATACCAAATATGTTATGTGTAAATTATCATATTTTGATTTTATTAGACAAATCGTTATCTCTATTTTTTTATTTAAGAATTAATTAGTTTTTAATTAATTAACCGAGTGTAAAATTTATTGCTGATACCTTTGCCACAAT
>JBBYHK010022156.1:0-10620 GCA_038382065.1 Adansonia grandidieri | reverse complement strand
TGTTAATAAGCAAGAAAAAGAGAAAAATAATGAGGTTTTGGTTCTGGTATGGATGAGGGTGATTTTTAGAATGTGTATTGGTTGGGAATGAATGTCTTGGGGCTATTTTTGGGTGGTGGGTGAAAAGCTATGGGATTCTTGCTTTCTTGGTGTAAGAATGTGTTTTTGAAGCTAAAAATGAAATGGAATCTAACCTTTTTTAGCTGAGATGGAAGTGGTCAATTTATACCAACATTTTGGAGCCAATTTGAAGGCGTTTTTGGCCATTTCTCAATGGGGACAAAGTGATGTCAGCATGGTGGCAATAGAGTAGCTGTAAGGAGCAACTTGCTGCCAATGTGATTGGCATAGGGTGGTTGGTTTAAATGCTAAAATGATTTTCCAGCAAATAGGGTGGTTGATGGTGATTTTGGTCAATCAATTAAGGAGTAGGGTGATCATGTGATATTGTCCTTTTTTGATCCAATTTATACTTTAAAAAAATGTTATGATTAATTCAAAAGTCTAAATTCGTAATTTGATATGTGTTTTAATCTTTTCTGATGCAAAAAAATGAGTTAAAATCAAGTTTTGGTCAATGGTGGATGGGTCAAAAATGCTCAGACCGTGAAAATGGCCTGCATGATGTATAATGTATCGATACATTATGCTTGGTCAAAAAACTTTGATGGTATCGATGCAATGAACATTGTATTGATACAATGATCATTGTATCGATACTATGAACCATTGTATCGATTCATGTTGACATGTGTTGATACATTTCTTTACAGAATGCAAGTTTGGTCTTGGCATGGCTTAGTATTGATATATGAAGTCCTGTATCGATACAGAGGCGCATGTATTGATACATCTAAAGGTTGTATTGATACAAATAGAGACATTTCAAATTTTTGGATCGTTGGAGCATTATATCGATACATGATAACAATGTATTGATACATTCAAGTAAAATTATGAATTTTCTCATATATTTTGTCCTTGGACACCTTAAACTACATCATTTGATGCTACATATTTGCATTTACCTTTGATATGATCCCTAAGGCTTCTTGAGCTCCTCAAAATACATTTTTGTCGGGCAACCCTGCTCCAAATTGCTTAAAAAAAGTGGCCCGGACAAAATAAGGTGTTTACAATAATCTTCGTTTTTTCATGATTGGGCACCATAAATGCATTCTCCTTATTAGGATAAATGATATTGATGATTTGACTTCATAAGAAAAATTTCTCTTTCTACTATTTTTAGAATTACTGTTTGTCTATCAATTTAGACGAACACATATTAACATAATAATCTCCTTTCTTTTCATGATTAGGCACCATATACACATTCTCCTTATTAGGATAAATAATATTGATGCTTTGGGCTCATAAAAAAAACTTTTATTTCTACCATTTTTAGAATTAAAGTTTGTCTTTCAATTTTTTTTCATGATTGGGCACCTGACTACATTCTCCTCATTAGGATAAATAATATTGATGTTTTGGTTTCTTAAGAAAAACCTCTTTTTCTACTATTTTTAGAATTGAAGTACGTCCTATAATTGGGATAGACATGGATTCACATAATAATCTCCTTTTTTTTCATGATTGGGCACCATAAACACAGTCTTCTCTTTGGGATAAATGATATTAATGCTTTGGCTTTATAAGAAAAACTTCTCTTTATACCATTTTCAGAATTAATGTTCGTATGTCAATTTAGACAAACACAGATTCGCATAATAATCTCCTTTCTTTTCATGATTGGGCACCATGAACACATTCTCTTCATTTGGATAAATGATATTGATGCTTTGGTTTCGTACGAAAAACTTCTATTTCTACCATTTTTAGAATTGAAGTTCGCCTTTCAATTAGGATAAACATGAATTCACATAATAATCTTTATTCCTTTCATGGTTGGGCTCTATAAACATATTTTTCTCATTGGGATAAATGATATTGATGCTTTGGTTTCATAAGAAAAAATTTTTTTCTACCATTTTTAGTATTGAAGTTTGCTTTTCAATTAGGATAAACATGGATTCACATAATAATCTCCTTTCTTTTCATGATTGGGCACCATAAACTGTCACAACGTACCTCAGGGTGGATCCTCGTGAATCTATTGTGCGCATGACTTAAAATATTTTCTTGACTTCGAATTGTCTTCCTAACTGAGACTTTTCTTTCTCGATATGATGAGAATGAGAATGTATGGATTCTCGACTTATGATACAGTGAAGGGGACTATAAGACGAATCGCTCATTTTATTGGTCTCGAATGACCATCATGAAATGGCCAACGCTTGGAGTCACCACTAATCATTTTGGTCTAGGCATGGTTGAATGCCTATTGAAACCTATGTTTTGAGTTACGAAACTCAAAACATCGATCTTGTGGTGTACGTAATACAAAGATTCATTATTTGGGTTCAGGAGTTGGTTACGCACGATAAGGTACAAAGCTTTTCGTGACGCTCGTAATTGGTACCTTACTAGCTATGTCTTATCTCGGTTTCGATTCTTTTGATCTTAACTTGTTATTATCTCGATATAACCCTTTTTAATACATGAATCGTATAAAAATAATCCAGGTTTAGATGAAAATATTTAATCTCATATACACCCCGGAGATGGGGAATATAAAGGTTTTTGATGAAAATGACCTCTAGATTTTACTTTGAAAAATGGAATATTCCACTTTAGGCACTGGAGAGATACCTCTATGGAATATTACCCTTAGTTTTACTTGAAATGATTGGAAAACATGAATGCAAATAATCATCAGGAAGAAATCATGTTTAGTGAGGCAGTAAATGAAGCAACATAACATGGATCAGTCAATGCAATGAAAAGGAATGGAATATTGGAATTTATCTTGCAATTGTCATCTATTATTTAGGAATAACCGAATCGGCAAATTTTGAGATGCATCTGGGTTTCTTGATTAAACGAGGTTTGTTTGACATATTCATAGGACTCCAAGAAGGAAAAAAAATTAATTATAGTTGAAAGATAGGGTTAGAGTATCCCTGTGGATGAGAAATAATTTTGACAAAGGAAGATTTTTCAATCTTGATAATTTGGAAAGACAGGGTTAGAGTATCCCCTCAAAAAGTTGGTTTTGGAGTATTCCCAAAAGTGACACATTTGGCATTCTTTAGAGAAGTTAGTTGGAAAACATAAATTGACAAAACTTTGTGATTTAAAAAATGAGTGAGCATTTTGATGACTTTTGGCAAAAGAAATTTATATTGCAAATGAGGACGGTAAAGATGTAAACTATGTTTGTGCCTTGATATGAGCTTGTAAGAGGTCAAAGCATGTTCTCGAGGTTGATTGGGGTACTATGGTGACATTCGAATGTCTCGAAAGAAGCTCGAGGAAACAACTTAATTTTGACAATAACCAAAAATAAGGGATAGCATCGCACTATCCTACTTCCCAAATTTACTTTAAATTGGTTTGAAGGCTTTAGAGGGTGGACAAGACACCGTTAGAAAGGAAACTCGATGAGGGTCAATCTAAAAGTGTTCCTAATATCCCAAAAAGTCACTTTCCATGGAAATAAATTTTCAAGTTCGGATTGATTGTGCTGTTGGCATAGCATATGAATAACAAGGTGTGTCAAAATTTGAAAAATCACCTCAGACTCATTTGGTGTTGAAAAATTGCAATTGATACCTTTTTGAAAAGGAATTTCATGAATCTTTTAGGAAAAATGTTTGAAAAATTTGGAAAAATCATTTAGTGGGTTTGAACAGCCCAACCAAAATGCATGTTCAGATTATAGAGGTTTTGGACAGTTTAGATTTAAAAAATCATAACTCTCTCATCGGAATGACCCAGGGGTGAATAAGACAAAGTTTTAAAGATAATTGGACACACTTTGAGAGAAAAATATCAGAAAATTCATGAAAAATTGTTTAGGATTTTAAAGTGATTTTTCAATTCGCAATAGTTGTGCTACCCGCAAGGGACACAGCAACGTAAGGATATTTCTTATTTTCTTTATGTTTATGGGTCCAAACTTGAGTCATTAACATTTGAACATCCATAACTAAAGGTAAAGAGTGGCATGAGCATCATGAACTCATTTGCACAGCCCTGGAGTAATTTGGGATGATGAAACAGCCCGTTGATCAAACCACTCAAGGTATTGACTCAAAAACAAGGCACAAACATTTCGGGAACAAGTGTAAGGTCATTTTTGTTGCATAATTAGAAGATTTGAGTTTGTTTAACCAAGATTCCAGATTTGAAAAACTTAATTTTTCCCAAGATATTTTGCTAACTTTAAGGAAAATGCTAAACCATGCTAATCCTTATTGGTTGAGGTTAACATGCTTGGCTTATGGAGGTTTTGAAAATCAGTTTTTGATAGCCATCAAACATGCATTTTGATAAGGGGAAGACAACAAACATAAAAGGGGATGATACATAACATGAATGGGGATGCTAACTTTACCAAAGGAAATTTTATACATTTTGACAAGAAAATGTTATGAAAGCTGAAAATGACAATGATTCATGACAAGATATAAATATGCTTGAAATATGTTGGCTAATGATTCATACATGGATTAAGGATAACAAGATGCATGGATATGGCATAAAATGCATAAGCAAGAGATATCAAAATAATAAGGATGAAATGGGGCATTTTTCACATCAAAGGGGCATTAAGGCATCCAAATCCTAGACTACCATAACCAAAGGCCATAATAATGCATGAAAATCCTAAAAAGGTGATGGAAACATGGAGAGCTCACTAAAATGATGAAGGTGCTGAAAAACAAAAAATGAAAGTGATAAATAGGAAGGTCTACCAACAAAACTTCACTTTTTGACCAAATAATTGGAGCAGTAGAGATGGCTTGAATTTCGCTCTTTTCCTTGTTGTTAATAAGCAAGAAAAAGAGAGAAATAATGAGGTTGTGGTTCTGGTATGGATAAGGGTGATTTTTGGAGTGTGTAATGGTTGGGAAGGAGTATTTTAGGGCTGTTTTTGGGTGGTGAGTGGAGAGCTACGGGATTTGGTTTTATTGGTGTAGGAATGTGTTTTGGAAGCTAAAAATGAGCTAGAATCTAACCTTTTCTAGCTGAGATATAAGTGGTCTATTTATACCAGCATTTTGGAGCCAATTTAAAGGTGTTTTTGGTTATTTCTCAAGGGGGACAAAGTGGTGTCAGGTTGGTGGCAATAGAATGGGTGTAGGGAGCAACTTACTACCAATGTGATAGAAATAGGGTGGCTAGTTTAAATGCTTGAATGATTTTCTAGCAAATAGGGTGGCTAATGGTGATCTTAGTCAACAAACTAGGGGGTAGGGTGATCATGTGACATTGACCTTTTTCTATATAATTTAGACTTCAAAAAAATGTTTTGATTAATTCAAAAGTCCAAATTCATAATTTGACATAGGTTTTGATCCTTTTTTTATGTAAAGAAACGAGTTAAAATTGAGTTTTTGATTAATGGTGGATGAGTCAAAAATGTTTAGACCATGAAAAATTAGCCCGGTTGCTAAAAAAATTAGCCCTGACAAAATAAGGTGCTACATAAACACATTCTTCTGATTGGGATAAATGATATTGTTGCTTTGGTTTTATAAGAAAAACTTCTCTTTTTGCCATTTTTAGAATTAATGTTGTCTTTCAATTTGGACAAACATGGATTCACATAATAGTCTACTTTATTTTTCTAATTAGGTTTATTTTCATGATTGGGCAACACAAACACATTCTCTTCATTCGGATAAGTGATATTGATCTTTTGGTTTCTTAAGAAAAACTTCTCTTTCTACTATTTTTAGAATTAAAGTTCATCTTTCAATTAGGATAAACATGGATTCACATAATAATCTCCTTTCTTTTCATGATTAGGCACCATAAACACATTCTCCTTATTGGGATAAATGATATTGTTGCTTTAGTTTCATAAAAAAAACTTCTTTTTCTACTATTTTGGAATTAATGTTCATCTTTCGATTTGGACAAACACGATTCATATAATAATCTCCTTTCTTTCATGATTGGGCACCATAAACACATTTTCCTCATTGGGATAAATGATATTAATGCTTTGGATTCATAAGAAAAACTTATCTTTCTACCATTTTCAGAATTAATGTTAGTCTGTCGATTTTGACAAACACAGATTTGCATAACAATCTCCTCTCTTTCCATGATTGGGCACCATAGACATATTCTCGTTATTGGGATAAATGATATCCATGCGTTTCTTTCATAAGAAAAACTTCTATTTCTAATATTTTTAGAAATAAAATTTATCTTTCAATTAGGCTGAACATGGATTCATATAATAATCTATTTTCTTTTCATGATTGGGCACCATAAACACATTTTTTCATTGGGATAAATGATATTGATGCTTTGGTTTCATAGGAAAAAATCTCTTTCTACCATTTTTAGAATGAATGTTCGTCTGTCGATTTAGACAAACATGGATTCACATAATAATCTATTTTATTTTCATGATTGGGTTTATTTTCATGATTGGGCACTATAAACACATTCTTTTCATTTGGATAAATGACATTGATGCTTTGGTTTCATAGAAAAAACATCTCTTTCTGCCATTTTTAGAATGAATGTTCATCTGTTGATTTAGACAAACATAGATTCACATAATAATCTATTTTATTTTCATGATTGGGTTTATTTTCATGATTGGGCATCATAAACATGTTCTTCTCATTAGGATAAGTGGCATTGATGCTTTGGTTTCTTAAGAAAAACATCTTTTTCTACCATTTTTAGAATTAAAGCCCGTCTTTCAATTGGGATAAACCTGGATTCACATAATAATCACCTTTTTTTCATTATTAGGTGCCATAAACACATTCTCCTCATTGGGATAAATGAGATTGATGCTTCGATTTCATAAGAAAAACTTCTTTTTCTACCATTTTTAGAATTAATGTTCGTCCGCCGATTTTAACAAACACAAATTCACATAATAATCTTTTTTCTTTCCATGATTGGGCACCATAAACACATTCTCCTCATTGGGATAAATGATATAGATGCTTTGGTTTCATAAGAAAAACTTCTCTTTTTGCCAATTTTAGAATTAATGTTCATCTTTCGATTTGGACAAACACAAATTCACTTAATAATCTCCCTTCTTTGCTTGATTGGGCACCATAAATATATTATTCTCATTGGGATAAATGATATCGATGCTTTGGTTTCATAAGAAAAACTTCTTTTTTTACCACTTTTAGAATTAATTTCCATATTTTGATTTGGACAAACATGGATTCACATAATAATTCTCTTTTTTTTCTTAATTAGGCACCATAAACACATTTTCCTTATTGGGATAAATGATATTGATGCTTTGGTTTTATAAGAAAAAAACTTCTTTTTCTACCATTTTTAGAATTAAAGTTCATCTTTCAATTAGGATAAAAATAAATTCACATAATAATCTCCTTTTTTCATTGATTAGGCACCTCCAATTCATTATCTTTATTCAGATAAATGAATTGATTCTTTGGTTCCATATGAAAAACTTCACTTCCCGCCATTTTTAGAATCCAAGTTCATCTATCAATTGGGATAAGCATGGATTCACATAATAATCTCCTTTCTTTTCATGATTCGACACCATAAACACATTCTTTTCACTGGGATAAATGATATTAAACATGGATTCATGCAATAATCTCCTTTCTTTTCATGATTCGACACCATAAACACATTCTTCTCACTGGGATAAATGATATTAATGCTTTGGTTTCATAGGAAAAGCTTTTCTTTCTACCATTTTTAGAATTGAAGTACGTCCTTCAATAAGAATAGACATGGATTCACATAACAATCACCTTTTTTTCATGATTAGGCACTATAAGCACATTCTCTTCATTGGGATAAATGATATTGATGCTTTTGTTTCATAAGAAAAACTTCTCTTTCAGCCATTTCTAGAATTGAAGGTCATCGTTCAGTTAGGATAAAAATGAATTCACATAATAGTCTTATTTATTTCATTAATTAGGCACCTCCAATTCAATCTCCTCATTCAGATAAATGAATTGATTCATTGGTTTCATAAGAAAAACTTGAATTCCTATCATTTTTTAGAATCAAAGTTCATCTGTCAGTTGGAATAAACATGGATTCAAGTGATAATCTCCTTTCTCTTCATGATTCGGCACCATAAACACATTCTCCTCATTGGGGTAAATGATATTAATGCTTTGGTTTCATAGGAAAAACTTCTCTTCCTACCCTTTTTAAAATTGAAGTACGTCCTTTAATTGGGATAGACATGGATTCACATAGTAATCTCCTTTTTTTCATGATTGGGCACCATAAACACATTCTCCTCATTGGGATAAATGATATTATTGGTTTGGTTTTATAAGAAAAGCTTCTCTTTCTACCATTTTTGGAATTATTGTTCATCTATTAATTTGAACAAACATGGATTAACATAATAATCTCCTTTCTTTTCAAGATTGGGCACCATAAATACATTCTCCTTATTGGGATAAATGATTTGATGCTTTCGATTCCTAAGAAAAACTTCTCTTTCCATCTCTTTTAGAATTAATGTTCATTTGTCAATTTGAACAGACATGGCTTTACATAATAATCTCCTCTCTTTCCATAATTGGGCACCACGAACACATTCTCCTTGTTAGGGTAAATGATATTGATGCTTTAGTTTCATAAAATGGATCATATAATAATCTCCTTTCCTTTTATGATTGGGCACCATAAACACATTCTTCTAATTGGGATAAATGATATTGATGCTTTGGTTTCATAAGAAAAACTTCTTATTCTACCATTTCTAAAACTGAAGTTCGTCCTTCAATTAGGATAAAATGGATTAACATAATAATCTCCTTTCATGATTGGGCACCATAAACACATTCTCCTTATTGGGATAAATGATATTGATGCTTTGGTTTCATAAGAAAAACTTCTTTTTCTACCATTTTTAGAATTAAAGTTTGTCTTTCAATTGGGATTGACATGGATTCACACAACAATCTCCTTTCTTTTCATGATTGGGCACCATAAACATATTCTCCTCATTAGGATAGATGAAACTGAATCTTTGGTTTCATAAGAAAAACTTTTATTTCTACCATTTTTAGAATTGAAGTTCGTCTTTCAATTGGGATAAACATAGATTCACATAGTAATCTCCATTCTTTTCATGATTTGGCACCACAAACATATTCTCCTTACTAGGATAAATGCTATTGATGCGTTGGTTTCGTAAGAAGAACTTATCTTTTTGCCCTTCTTAAAATTAATGCTCATCTATCGTTCACATAATAATCTCCCTTCTTTTCATGATTGGGCACCATAAACATATTCTCCTCATTGGGATTAATGATATTGATGCTTTGGTTTCATACAAAAAATTTCTATTTCTACCATTTTTAGAATTGAAGTTCGTCTTTCAATTGGAATAAAAATGGATTCACATAATAATCTCCTTTCTTTTCATGATTGGGCAAATAAACACATTCTCTTCATTGGGATAAATGATATTGATGCTTTGGTTTCATAAGAAAAACTTCTTTTTCAACTATTTTTAGAATTGAAGTTTGTCTTTCAATTGGGATAAAAATGGATTCACATAATGATCTCTTTTTTTTTCATGATTGGGCAGATAAACACATTCTCCTCATTGGGATACATGATATTGATGCTTTGGTTTCATAAGAAAACTTCTCTTTCTACCATTTTTAGAATTGAAGTTCATCTTTCAATTAGGATTGACATGGATTCACATAACAATCTCCTTGCTTTCCATGATTGGGCACCATAAACACATTTTCCTCTTTGGGATAAATGAAATTGATGCTTTGGTTTCATAAGAAAAACTTCTATTTCTACCATTTTTAGAATTGAAGTTCGTCTTTCAATCGGGATAAACATAGATTCACATAATAACCACCATTCTTTTCATGATTGGGCTCTCTAAACATTTTCTCCTTATAAGGATAAATGGTACTGATGCTTTTGTTTCATAAGAAAAAGATCTTTTTCTACCATTTTTTGAATTAATGTTCGTCTATCGATTTGGACAAACACGGATTCACATAATAATCTCATTTCTTTTCATGATTGGGCACCATAAACACATTCTCCTCATTGGGATAAATGATATTGATGCTTTGGCTTCATAAGAAAAACTTTCTTTCTACCATTTTTAGAATTAATATTCATCCGTCGATTTGGACAAACACAGATTCACATAATAATCTCTTTTCTTTACATTATTGGGCACCATGAACACATTCTCCTCATTGGGATAAATGATATTATGCTTTGGTTTCATACGAAAAACTTCTATTTCTACCCTTTTTAGAATTAAAATTCGTCTTTCAATTGGGATAAACATGGATTCACAAAATAATCTCCATTCTTCTCCTAATTGGCACCATAAACACATTCTTCTTATTGGGATAAATGACATTAATGCTTTGGTTTCATAAGAAAAACTTTTCTTTTTACCATTTTTAGAATTAATGTTCGTTTGTCGATTTGGATAAGCACGAACTCACATAATAATCTCTTTTCTTTTCATGATTGGGCACCATAAACACATTCTCCTCATTGGGATAAATGATATTGATG
>JBBYHK010022145.1:0-10620 GCA_038382065.1 Adansonia grandidieri | reverse complement strand
AAGTTAAATTTAAATACCTAATTATAAATTTTTTGTTATATATCATATTATGAAAAAAAATATAATTCAGGTAACGATTTGTATATTAATCCTTCTATATTATGTCACATTCACTATGGAGAATTAAAAAAATTTATGTAAAAAATATGCATATAATTGGTTTTCCAAAAGGATAATAGTTTGTTAAAATAGTGTAGTTTTGTAAACGAATGGATAAATATCATATAAAAAATAAGATATAAAAGATAAGATAAAATAACATCATGAGTTAACTAAACATTAACTCAATTAATAAAAATTTTTTTAAAAATAAATATACTTCTTTTGAATAAATAGAAAATTAAGAGCGTTTGTATTTTTTTCCTTTAAAATAATAATTAATTGCATAATTTTTCTTTTTATTTAAAAAACTACTCGTCTTTTTATTTTAAAAAATAACTTCATCTTTTTTTATTTGAAAAAAATACCAATCTTTTTAAATTATAATATATTAATTTTTATAAAACAAATTTAAAAAAATTCACCCTTTTTTGTGGGTGAATAAAAAATCTAATAATTTACACTTTATTTAAATTTTCAATTAATTTTTCAACTGAATTAATATAATGTTACTAAGAAACTTAACCAAAAACATTAACAATATGACTAGATTTTGATACTTTCTATACATCACCACGAAGAATTGATCGTAGTGTTATATCATCTATACAAAATTTCAAGCATTGTTGAATACTTGCATGCATGAAATACAATATGCAATTATTTTGAATGCCAATTCCACTGTTTCCTATGGCCAAAAAGAATTTACCATCAACTTGTGGATTTGATTCCCCGAACAAACACTTCCGATTGGATTGTTAGAATGTGCTATTACGTTCAAAGGGTGAATGGATTTTGCAATTTGATTGCCATGCATGCACGCGTAGATTAGAGTTTTTATCCAAGATACCGGAGCAAGACACCATCATTACCCAGCACAAATCCCTTCGTGTCATTAATAAACCTGCATAGAAGATTTACAGATCAATTGCCCCTTTAAAGATTTAGGGAAAATAAAAGCATAGAGGACAGTAAAATATCTCTTCCATTTTCAGTTTATTAGTAGTTCAGTTTGAAAAGTATGAAGCTATTGCAGAGGTAGTCATTTATAAAAAATGCACTTTAAGCTTATTCTGTGAATAATGTGTATTGTGTTAGAACTAGGTACGACATCATTAAGCCATAACTAAGTTGATTTTAGGTTAAGTTAAAAGAAAAAAAAAATAGAAAGTAGGTTTCCCTTCATTTAATAATAAACCTAAAGACAAAATTTAAGAAAAGAAAAGGCCAAAACAGAGAAAATGCAAGCCTACTTGATGAATTCATATTATTTTTTGCCTTTTGTTCATATTGGGAAGGTTTTCTTGCAGTCGTGTTTGAGTTCATCATGTCTTACGTGTTTTAAGTTTACTAGGGAACACGAATTTAAGAAGTTTCAATATTAGCAAACAAGAAAAAGCACAGCAGATCTTAAGTTAATCCTGAAATTATTCACATTCGGACCAAATTTTGAAAAACAAAAGTAGTCTGTAGTCAAGCTTTAGTAAGATTAGACTCACTTCACCGAATATAAGTTTGCAGCAACATTATCAGCTGCCTTGTCACGAGTCCAACTCTTCCCACCATTGGTAGTTCTCAACAAAATCCCACTGCCGCCTGCTGCCCAAGCCTCTTCCTGCATAATCAAAATTCAGGTACCATGCAGTTCATAAATTCCTAGGAAGCAAAAAAAGACTAAAGCTCGATCGCCATAGAAAGCAGCCTTCGAATACAATTTGGCGCACCCTTGCAACTAAATGCCTGAAAAATATTCGTGTAATTTGCAAGGTGGAAATATCAAATGCTTAATCATCTTGACATGGCCATATCATAAGCTGAAACAGTAATTTCTTATAAATGGGCAGGCCAGCAATACATGTGTGCATAAACATGCATGATATATGCGACACATAGTGCATAACATCGAACATGCAAGGGCTGTTTCCGCTTAAGGTTTAGATGAGTGACACAGGAAATGGATGCCGCACTCACTCATCCAGGTCTTCTTGAAGTCACACTCTAGAATAGATAAAGTATGTGGCTGAATATCAAAGGATATAATAGTTACCATTGATCTATAACCGACATCAAGAAGGCCAAAGCCACGGCTTTGTACAGGAACTTCTTCAAAATCTTCTGTTAGCTGAAATACCACAAATTAAAATGAACGGAAAGGACAAGCAGAAGAAGAAATTAGAGGCAATTTAAAAACCATAAACTAAACAAGATGATAGGGGCTTGTATTAAGAATAATATGACATGAAAATATTCATATTTTATCGCTAAAGATGGAGCAAAAGGTAGCAACCAGTTGCATTCATGAATCATGATAGAGTCATGTTCGGCATTGTCTTGGTACGCCAAGTTCCATGGATATTACATCAGGCTGTCATCAGAGACTAATTTTATCTTTTAGGAAAAAATCATACTATTTTTTTCAGGAAAAGTCCTCAATTACAATGGATTGCACTCAAAAGTTACCTATGTTTTTCAGTTTTCTCACTTCCGTGTCTTTTTCTAAACCTGGGAAAAAGGTCAAACTCATATTTTAAGATGAGAACTTGCTATTAAGAAGGGAATCTTTATTATTATTCTTCTTTATTAGTTCAACTTTTCCCAGGTTTTCAGCCTTCAGGAAACTGACAACTTTTTCAAATGAAAACTATTTTTCCCACAACAATTGGAGAAGTTTTGGTGAAATTGTATCTTCTGTAAATATTATTAGAATTCATTGAAGATAATTTTAAACATTAACCAAAATAGAGGAAATCATCACTTTTCTTACCCCTGAGCCTTTGCTAAGAAAAAGCCCTCCTCCACGGACAAGAAGCCAAAGACCACCATCAGCCCTCCATCCCATGTTCTGTATTCTTCTTGCAACTGCTCTGTTATGTGGTTGCCAGAAAGGCTGTAAATTACAAAGCAATAGGGCACCTTAAGTATGCTGCAAATGCTTAATTGAAACTCAAAAAATAAGAATTAGCAACAGGACAGATTAGTATTTATACATATGAAAGAATATGAAAACTGAAAAAAAAAAAAAAAATGATAAAAAGAGTCCAAACCTTCTGTTCCAAATACACACAATTAATATTGTTCACTAGTATGAGCATGTGGATCATTGAGAATAGAAAACAGAAGAGCATGAGGCCGCATATCTCACCCACAAAGAGTCAATCATAATCATGCATGCAGAAAAGAATAAGATGATTTCAATGGTTTCTATAATGTTCCTGATAACATATAGAAGCATGACCGCGACCAATAATGGTTTAACTTTAACAAAATTGGTTATGAACAAGCATTCTCCTGTTACCTTTTTTTTTTTTTTTTTCCTACATAGCGATAATATTTTATGTAATTTTACATCCATATAGTGTGATAGCATTAAGATCTCAAAAAGTGGCATATGAATCCTAGAAAACAACTATGCAGAAGGAATTATACCTGTCCAGGCTCCCATGTAAGATAAAAGTTACCACGGCTTGAGACAGCCACATACCGTCCGTCTGGAGAGCGATTCACAGTGTTAAAAGTTCCTGTATAATAACTTGCCCCACTAATACCGCTAGAAACTGTTCTTCAGAAGCAAATAAGCAATGTAAGCATTTCCCCCCTACATAAAATTAATAATCATATGGAAGTTCTTCAAGGAAAGGGCTCATTGCCTACTTAATTTCCTGACAATCCAATTTGTTTAAGGCATGTCCGCTTGCTTTACATAATGCACCACCGCTCCTTTTAATTTGTAAAGGGAGTATGATATAATACTAGTAAACTTAAGTGAGCATATCAACGTGAAAAGACGAATATGAAAGCAATAATGATCTTATTTATTGATTTTTAATTTTTTTTTCTTTTAAATTCTAGCTTCTAATTTCATTGGTTTCAACAGTTTTATACATATGAAGTCCTTTATAATTAACGTTATGCGAAACATCATTGCCCTTAAGCCTTCATTCCAAACAGACACGCACCTATTCAGGGTAGCGGAGACAGTCTCCTGAACAGCTGCTCTCCAGTTATAGCCCCTGTTTGAAGTAACATATATAGCACCTTGGTCAGTTACCATTTCTGCACTCTTTTCACCATTTGCCTTTATATATAACTGCACAAAAGCCGATCATTTAATTAAATCACTGATTTATAGACTAGCCATTTCCCCACACATGCAAACACTAAACTTCAAATGCTTGCAAAGAAATTGACAATAACAGCCCCACAATGAAACAAGTAGTAAGCTTCAATGTGGACGAACATTTCAATTGTGCGTTAGTTAAGATATCACATTCGTTACTATCAAAGGAAGTATCTTCATTTAATCAACTGAAAGACATCTCTACCGGATGGCCGCACTTAGTGCAAAAATACTTACAAAAATAGCTCCTTAACAAGTACCTTTAATCCTAAAATGCATAATATGGAGGAAAAAAAACAACAAATTTAAGCGAAGGCTATTAATGCTTGGTATTGTCAGTTATGATGTAATAAGGATAGAGAGCTGACCATATCTCCAGGAAGTTGAGCACTTAATGGAATTCTTTCCCAGCTTTCTCCAGCATCTGAAGTGTACAACAAAATTGCAGGTTTCCCAACAATCCAACCTTCTTTCCCATTGAAGCTAATAGAGTTAAACCTATAGTTGAAATCTTCATCCTCAGCTGAAGGAATTGAACGTGGAACCCATGTAATTCCCCCATCTTTTGTCTCCAAAATAGTCTGCCTTGTCCCCAGCAAAAATCCTATTAAATATTTAAAAAAAAAAAAGAAAAAAAAAACATAAAGAGAAATTAAACGCTCAGCTCCATTAAGCCAAAGAAGCAGTAATTTAGATTCGTTAATGACTAAAAGAAAGAAAAGAGACCGTGGTTTAAGTCATCTGGGACAAAGGCGATGTCTAGAAGGACAACATCAGGATCGATGGGAAGGTAGACTCTTTCCCATTCCGACAAAACTTCCTCGGACTTGGCGGGTAGTTGGAGAGCGGAGAGAGTTGCAACGGACAGCGAAAGCGACGCGGTTTGAGATATAAGTTGTCTTCGGTTGAGGAATGTTGGCGACGAAGAAGCAGAAGAAGAATGGTGGGGGAATTGTTGTAGAGAAGCTTTGGAGACGAAACGCGGGTGGGGTTGGGGAGGGTGAATAAGCCGAGGAGCGAAGAGAGAAGCTAAGGAAGGTATAAGTTTGAAGCAATCACTGACTTGAAGATTGGGCATCGCCATTATTATCATTCAGTTGAAGCTTGGAGCTCGGCTCTGCTCACTTTGTCGTCTTTTTTTTTTCCCCTCTCTTTCTGCTGTTTCTTATCTTAATGGGAGAGGGGGGGGGGTGGTGGACGATTACAACGGCAAAGCTTCAAGCGTCAAAATCTTACTGGATATGGAATAGAACATCCTACGTTACGCTAATGCAATTGCAATAATTTTTAACATGGTGAATAAGGTAGGAGCATCTTTATTTTATTATTTTCTAAATTTTACTTGGATTTGTCTTTTTTAATAAAAAAAAAAATAGTGGTTGGCTTGGACTACACGACGTAAAATCAAAGCAGCAGCAGGATCATGATCTTCTTTTTCTTTCATTTTTAGTTGGTTGGGTTAGAGAGAGCAGCTATTTTGATGTAAGAGATTTTCAGAAGGATAAAGTTGGTTGGATCATTGGATCCAGTGTTGAAAAAGGGGATTTATCATAAATAGTGGCAGGCAGCAACAGGAAGCTAATCCCAAAATGAGAGGAAGGGCAACGGGATTAAAGCGCCTGTATATGGGGGAACTGAATCTCAGAGGACACGGCTAAGAATGCAATAAAGAGAATCCCAATTTGCCAGGCAGGACTGGAGATAAAGATTGCATGGTATATAATCTGGCCATATGATATGAGGGAGGATATAGAGGAGAGATAACACTATTACACTTCTAAATCTGGATATAGTAAATAATAAAGATTTTGAGAAAGGATAATCAACAGTGTTTTCCCCTACGACTATATCCACATTTGAATCTGCCAAAAGGAAGAAGAATCAGAAGAAGGTATAAGTCTGCCATGCGAATTGACCAAAGGAATCTCGGTTTGAAGCGTGCCATGGCCAAGGACCAAAGTAAAGATAGAGGCCAGTTGTAGCATAGCAAGATTTGACTGTTGGCTTCAGGAGACATTTTTCAATAAAGAAACACAAACGAGTGGAGTGGAGGATAAATAAGGCTAAAAAAAGTAACTTTTACATGTCGGTATACACTACTAGATTCCACACTGGCTTGGCCTCGACTGTCTTGAAACCAGATTCCTATTGCACTTATTATTATGTTCAAGAAAGAAAGACCCCAAGCCCCAAGGTTTCAATTCTGAGCTACCATTGACTGACACAAACAACACTTGATAAGGCAATAGCCAGATAATACATAAATTTTATAAACCATTAGTTGGGACCCCAAAGTTCTGACCCAATATTGTAATTTAGTGGTTTTTACCAAAACGATTAAATAGCAACAACACATAAGATTTTAAGATGAAAAATAACAAAAAGATGGTGGACAGCCACCAATAATAATAAAAATAATCTACCAATCAAAATTTACTAATTTAACATAAGCAAGCAGGAAGCATAGGACGGGGAAAAATGGATAGTCTTCAGTATTAATCCTCACCATCGAAAGTAGTCTTCTTTCCTGCATTAGAAAGACAGCAAATTAAAATAAAAATTACGAGAAAGCCATGCGAAGATGCCAATCTATCTTAAGCAAAACAAGCAGCGATGTTAATCTCAAAACAAATATATATATATATATATATATTCATTTAACGTAAGCAAAGCAAGTTGCAATATAAGATACTTGTGCCAGTAGCACCAAGGTTTGGTTTATTAGGTGTTCAACGTCTTCTGCCAGCACCACCAGATCGACCACCCCCACGCCAACCGCCACGACCACCACGACCCTTTCCCCCACTCCTGCCACCACCTCTTCTATTGCCATGACCACCACGGGATTCACCTCTCGGCTTTGCCTCCTCCACAGACAAGGAATAATTATTAACTTCTGATCCATTAAGTTCTAGAGCTTTGTTGAAACTATCACCATCGTTGAAATCCAAATAAGCAAAACTGCAATTGATTGTATAGAATCAGATATTGTGTACCGCCAAACATCACAAGAACACATTCAAGACATTAAAATTACAAGCAAAAAGATTATTTTCAAACAAGGCTTCAACCATAACCATAGAGTACAACCGATGTGCAACAATTGACAATGTTCTACTTAGCTATTTCTCTGGCATTAAGCAAAAAACGCAAGGTTTTAGCTTCTTATCTACAATCTTAGGAGGCTTCATCTCATCATATGCAAATTTAAATCACTAAAGAGTATAAAAGGTGAAAATGCTAATACTTCCATCAACTGATGTGAAAAAACAAATCTACAGAAGCAAAAACAGTAGAAAACAGGAATTTTCAGAGCAACAAAAATCACAGCAACAACAGAGACAAACCCTTTCACGGCACCAGTCTCCTGATCCACCGGCACTGCCATCCTAGAAATCTCTCCACAAGAACCAAAGTGCTCCTCCAAGGATTTCTTAATCTGCAAATGTATTGGACACAGAAGATAATATAAATAAAAATGAACTTCAAACACAAAGTGGACGATGAATAAAGAGCAACAAAAACTAATATTTAAGACAAATCACTAACCTCATCCTCGCCAAGGGATTGATCAAAACCTTTGACAAATATTGTTCGAGCCTGACCACTTCCACCTTTCTGGAATGAATTGTTCCCATTGCTGCAACGGGTGGTGCCAGAAAAAGTTGAATAAATTAATCGTCTAGACCAAGGTTTCAAAAGTTAAATAACAATTCACAGATTGAGACAGTGAAAAATATTTACCCACTGTGCGGCGTATATGCACCCCGTTCAAGGGCCCAGTCAAGTCTAACAGAACGACTTATCAAATATTCACCATTCAATTCTAGAGCCTGCAATAAAGGATGATGTTAGCTAATAACTTTACAATTAACTCTACGAAAAAGAAGTATGAAAGCAAATACATTTGCAATTCACTTCAAGACTGTTTTATCATGTGCAAAATTTTTCAAAGAGGTATCGTTACAAATTTTATGAAACCATTCATAGAATATTTTAATATGAATCATCTTTTCTTGACATACAATTTGAGAAAATCATACCATTTTTGCAAAAATCTAAATCTATTTCATATTTAATTTTCACCAGCATAAAATAATTTACAATAGGAATACAATGCTTAAAGATTTCAATACTAAGTTTCAGCACTTTATTTTTTTGTTATTTGAAACTAATTAGTTTGTTAAATAAGACCATATATTAATAAAGATTTCATCATTGAAATTACTAGTTCATTAAACAAAGACCTCGTACTAATAAAGATTGAAATGTTCTACGGTGATTCCATATCATACTCACAAGAATAAGCTTGTCAAATCTCTTTTCATACAAACAGTTGACAGAGTCTAATTTGTTACTTGCAGAAAACATTAAAATTTAGTTTACAGATCAGACATCCATGAGCAAATCCAAAATTCAAAGATGAAGAAATCTACCTTCTGTGCAGCCTCTGTAGTAGCGAATTCAACATGTCCATATCCCTTAAAGTTCCCTTCATGATCAGTGGATAGACGTATTTCCACAATCTCACCAGCATCTTTAAAAAATTCCTTTCTGCAGTATAGCATTAATCAGATGAAAATTAAAAAAGAAAAAAAAAATTCAATTCCGCAGGACCAGAGAACCTAAACATACATATCAGCTTGTTCTACTCGAAAATGTAAGTTCCCAACAAACAGTGTCCTCGATCCTGTATGTTGAACTTGAGAAGTTGCAGGAGTTTGGGGCTGCAAAAAAAGAATTAAAATGAGACTCCAACCTGCTTGAAAAAATGACCCAAAACAAGTTGGGAAGAGATTTGAAAGAAACTGGAACGGAAATTGGCACTTACAGCTTTTTCCCCAGGTTTCAAATCCTGCTGCTTGGCAATTTTCTGCGGTGTTGCAGTATCCACCATTTCTACATCTGTGTCCTGATTCCAATATACAAGTACAACACTATATTAGGCAATATACAAGTACAACACCACATTAGGCACTCATCACATCAACCTTCCGAAAGTATAAAGAAGACAGATTCCACAGATTCAACCTTTTTATTCGGAGCTCCTTCTTTGTCACTTTCCTTATCATCATCGGATGACTTGTCAGGAGCCTGCAGTGTGATATTAATGCAGAGCCAAATTAATACAAGTTTACCAAGAACACAAACACTGTAGTAGGAAAAGCCTCATCCTCCCAAAAAAAAACTGTTCATTCCACATCCTCACGATCTTATTAAAAAGCAATCTGCCACCAGGCTAAAGACCATAGGAGTACTGATTACCTCATCCTCAGGGAAATCAGTGTCTGAGGAACTTTCAGACGACTCTTCTTTCTTTGCAGTTTCCCCAGTAACAGGTTTCTTATTCTGAGCAGGAGCTTCCTGGAATGACAAATTGAACGTTGACAATCATACAAAAGAATATGCCCACCCATACAAATATTATAAGAATAAGCATAAGACTCACTTCGTCAGAGTATGAATCTTCCTCACTACTAGACTCCGAAGAATCTGAACCGCTAGCTTGTTTTGCAGGTAGAGAGCCATTCTTGGCAATAGCTGGCTGCTCTTTCAGGGGGACAGGTTTCTGAACCAAAAATAAATAACGTTAGATAGAGACTTCATATGCTTCATTTTATTATATTGTGAACGTGTTATCCATACAGATAAGATTGTCCCAAAAAAGACCCATTCAATTAAGAGAACTAAGAAACAACAGTAAAAAACATATATAGATAAGTTAAAGCAGAAACATAATGTAAGGAACTGACACGAAACAGAACATGTATGAACAGTGAAAAATCAGCATAAATCAATAACAACACTAACAAAAGTAAAATCATAAGTAAATGAGACAGTTGCATTAGGCATACATCCTCGGAAACAGAAGAGTCATTATAAGAACAATTAGTTTCGTCTTCTTTCTTCTTCTTCTTCTGGGTCTTTGCTTCAACGTTCTTCTTTACAATAGCCTGTGCTGCCACACCATTTTTCTTCTGCTTTTTCAGAGCCACTTGTTTTTCAAGAGTTTCTTGGGCTTCTCTCTTGCCTATATAATCACAAAAAGATTAAGAAAAACACACAAAAAGGATCCGGATAATGCAAATCAATCTAAAAATCTTGAACATTTACATATATATACCTTTCTTTCCAGACTGAGGAGGAGCTACAGCAGGAGCTGCTTCAAACTATAACAAAGAGAAAAGAAAAAGCAAAATTAAACCAAAACTAAAATAAAAAGGATATAAAAAACAAGCGGACAAAATCAACTGGAGAAAATTATTCAGAGTGAAACAAGGAAAAGAAGAGTACTTTGGCGGTTGATTTCTTGCTTGATTTTCCCATAGCTATAGGAGAGATTGAAACGGAGTTAGGATCGATTTGTTTTTGTTAGAGTAAAGACTGCGGGCTCTGAAAAGAGT
>JBBYHK010022135.1:0-10621 GCA_038382065.1 Adansonia grandidieri | reverse complement strand
AAAATTCAAAAATTTGTATCTATTGTGCACCTAAACACCAATTGGATTAATAATTCTTAAAATCCTTTAACAATTAGTATGTTCTATCTCTTAAATGTGCTTAAATAACTACAAAAGAATACAAAAATCGGATGAACTACACATTAGGACTTAATTGCATATCTTTTCTCAATAATTGGTAGACATGTTCTTCAATGTTTCATACTTAATATACCTTCAAGAATTCTTGTTGAAATTAGTCCCTTAGCTTTGAATTAATCTACTTTCACCTTTTTGATATTCCTAAAAGGGGGAGAATTTATAGGTTAGTTTGCTTGCTTGTGCTTCATTTATATATATATGCTTAATGCTAGCAAATAGGAGGATTTTACATGTGCTTACATTATTTATATTATTGAAATCCTTAATATTGTGTATTGGTATTCTTGAAGCCAAATATGACCAAAAATGTTATTGCCAAGTGTTTCAAAATAAAATCTTCAAAAAAAAATCCATTTCATAATGCTTTTATTAACGAGAAGTTTTATTGAAAAGCTTTAAATGATTAAGGGGGAGTTTTATAAGCAAATTTACCTTAAGTTTTGTCGTATCAAAAAGGGAAGGTTACTATTTAGCCATTCAAAAGTAGAGAAGGTTTCTACTTAGCCTTCAAAAGTAGTGAGAGAGGGTTCTATCTTAGCCACAAAAGATAAGGGGTAGAGGTTTCTATCTTAGCCTTGAAAGATAGAGAGTGTAAAGATTATACCTTGTCCTTGAAAGGTAGACAATTCAAGTTAGTGAATTGTGGAAATCTGAGGCAAGTGAGGCCGAGGTAGAGGACGTATGCAATTGAGGCCGAACCTTGCTAAATCTTTGAGTTTGCTTCTTTTTCCTTTGTCTTTCATTTTTTATTGCTATTCATTAACTTGCACTCCAAAGTTTATCGTTTAGATTTCTCAATTTTATTTATCAAAGTTTTAATTTACTAAAATTTTGAGAAATCAATTCATCCCTTCTTGATTTTATTCACCATTAAAAGGTCTAATAGGGAGCATTAATCTCATCATACTTAATTCCTTCTTCTTCACTATACCCTTAGCTACTAACCTAGCTTTGTTTCTAACAATGGTTCCGAGCTCATCAAGTTTATTTTTGAAGACCTATTTGGTACCTATGATAAGACTGTCATTAGGTCTTCTACTAAATTCCAAACTTTGCTTCTCTCAAATTGATTCAACTCTTCTTGCATGGTCATAATCCAATGATCATCTCTTAAGGCCTCATTAATATTTTTAAGATCAATTTAAGAAAGGTTACATAATTACATGCATTTTTAAGAAAGATCCTTTGATTTGGATAACCAAGAATTTTACCTTCCTTAAAATAGGCCAATTCCCTAGGATGGTTTTTTTCTCTTTTAACTTGGGTTAGCTCATGAAGTTCATTGTCTTTTGAATGCTCTTATTCTTGAATATCGTATTTATGCTCCTTGTGTGATGCTTCAATTTGTGTTCCTTGATATATTTCTACTTCATCATTATCAAGAGACACCTTTCTCAAGGTTGAGTTAGCTTGTCAAATATATTCTTCAATGACTAAAGTTCTCTTATCAAAAACTCTAAAAGCTTTGGAATTCACAGAATAGCCAAGAAAAATGTCTTTACTTTTTGCACCAAATTTACCAATATTATCTTTTGCATTATTTAACACAAAACATTTATATCCAAAAGGATGAAAATAACTAATATTAGGTTTTCTTCTTTTAAAAAATTCATATAGAGTTTTTTTTTTTTTTAAATTGGCCTAATCTAGCTCTATTTATAAAATAACAAGAAGTGTTTATAGCTTTGACCCAAAAATATCTCGGTAAATTATTTTCATAAAGCATGATCCTATCTATTTCTTTCAAGGTTCTCTTCTTCCCCTAAACAACTTCATTTTGTTGAGAGGTTCTAGGAATCAAAAAATTATGACTTATACCATTTTCATTACAAAATTTCTCAAATCTAAAGTTTTCAAATTCTTTTCCATGATTGCTTCTTACACTTGAAATAAAATATACTTTTTCATTTTGAATGATTTTATAAAAAGTGATGAATTTTTCTAAGGCTTCATCTTTAGAGCTTAAAAAGAGAACTAAAATAAATCTAGATTAATCATCAACAATAACAAATCCATATTGTTTACCACTTAAGCTTAATGTCCCACTAGGAGGAAAAAAATCAATATAAATTAATTATAATTCTCTAGTAGTTGAAACAATATTAATGGGTTTGAATAAAGCTTTCCTATGTTTTCTTTAAACATATGGATCACGTACTTTGTCATTTTCAAATTTCATTTGTGGCAAGCCAACAATCAAGTCTTTCTTAGATAATTTAGAAATCACATTCATGCTAGTATGTCCTTGTCTTTTATGCCACAACCTAACCATATCGTCATAAGCAACAAGACAAATATTTTGAGAAGATAAATCATCTAAATGCACAATATAAATATTTCTTTGTCTATGTTCTATGAAAATAATTTGGTTGGACTTGAAATCAACAACTTGGGAACTCATGGACTCAAAGATAAATTTCATGCCTTTATCACATAATTGACTGATGCGAAAGAGCTTATGCTTGAGACCTTTAACAAAAAGAACATTTTCAATTTTAGATGAGGAATTGTCACCACTGGCTCTTATGCCTTCAGTATGTCCTTTTGGGTTATCATCAAAAGTAATATCCCTACCATCTTTAGGCTTTAATTTTAAAAATTGACTTTTGTTTTTGGTCATGTATTTAAGCGTCTACTATCAAAGGTGTCAATAATTCTTCTTTGTTGAATTTGCCTTGAAGCAATTCTCTTCCTTTTATAGACATCTTTAGGCCTTAATTTCAAAATTTGACTTTTGCCTCTGGTCATGTGTCTTAAGCATCTACTATCAAAGGTATCAATAATTCTTCTTTGTTGAATTTTCCTTGAAGCAATTCTTTTCCTTTTATAGACATAAATTTTTAGGTACTTAAATTTTCTTAGGTTCTTGAGCATTAGTGTTCACAATTCTTATGCCTTATAGGATCCATTTCATTTTATTAACCTCATATTGAGATGTGCTAATTCCTTTGGAAATCCAAGCACTCTTAGTGAGTTTACTTCTATAAGTGACAATCTCTAAGGGACAAGAAAGAATGTATGACCTAGTTTATGGCAATGAATATGCAAGCTACATGCATCATATGATTTGTTTGGTTTCACAAATAAACTCTTCAAATGAGTTTCTTTTTCAATACCATTATAGCCTAAGCCATCTTTGTCAAAGAAAGCTCTTTGTGTTTCTAACATGTCATTTGTCTTTTGTTATGCCATACAGAATCTAGAAAATAAGTTGTGTAAGTTTGTATTTTTCTTAGTTAAATCATTAATCATAACTTTTTTTTTTCAAGATTATTCTTTGTCATGCTCAATGATTCATTTTCTTTCTTAAGTTTAAATATCATCTTCATGTATTTCAAATTCATAGTCTTAAATTCTAATGATAATTCATTAAAGGTATTTTGTAACTCATCATATGATGAGTATTAGCATTAGAAGATACCTTGGGTTCATCAAGAGCCATGAGACATAGGTTGGCTACTTCATCATCATTATTGTCGGATATGTCACCATCATTGCATATAGCTACCATAGCTTTCTTTTTTTGCTTCTTTGAGTTTTACTTCTTCCATATTAGGCACCAAATTTAATGTGGCTCAGTTTCTTACACTCATAGCAAATGATGGGATATTTTTCCTTCTTGCTTGTTTCTTCTCTTCTTGCTTTGTTCATCCTCTCATAGCAAATGATGGGATATTTTTCCTTCTTGCTTGTTTCTTCTCTTCTTGCTTTGTTCATCCTCATGAACTTGTTGAACTTCTTTGCAAACATGGCTGTTTCTTTATCTTCCTCAATTTCTTCACCATCTTCTTCATTTTGAGTGTTGATTTAAAAGTAATGCTAGCTTTCTTTGGTGGCTCATGCCTATGTTTAATCTTCATCTCATAAATTAAAAGATAACCTATGAACTTATTTAAGAAGAGTGTGTTGGAATCCTTGGATTTTTCAATGGCCATTACCTTTTCTTCCTAAGACTTAAGAAGACTATTTAGAAGTTTCTTCAGCATCTTTTTATTTTTATATGTTTTCCTAAGTGCCTTAAGACCATTTATGATATTCGTAAATTGGTTGGACATTTCCTTGATGGTTTAATCCAGCTTTATGAGCACACTAATTTTGGATTACTTGATTTGATTTGTTCCTTCATGAGTGATTCCTAATTTGACCCATATTTGCTTATTGTTGTCACAAAGTAAGACTCTATTGTACTCATTTGGGCCCAAAGCACATAATAGTATGTGCATGCCCTTGGCATTTAATTGTTCTATCTAGGAGTCTTGCTTATCCCACTTATCTTTTTCCTTTGGCACAATAATGTCACTAGCTCTTTTCTTAGGAATGAGTGCTTTATTTGTTATTACCTTCCACACTTCATAATTATTGGCTTGAACAAAAAGCTTTATCATTGTCTTCCAATATTAATAGTTGTCTCCATTGAAAAGAGAAGGTCTCATGATGGAATGGCCTTTAAGTCACAGTTTTTAATTTCACTAAAAGGCCATGAAATGTACTTCATCTTGGCTCTTTATCCTATTTGAATTTGTTGAAGCTTTAAGCACCACTTTGTGCTTTCCATTTAAGCTATTTGAAAAGTCTTTTCTTAAGGTTGTTAAACCTATAATAGAGATAGATCTCTGATACCAATTGTTAGCTTAAATAAAGTAATGAACCAAGATGGGGTGAATTGTTCTTTTAAAAATTTAATCTTAAAATCAACTTCAATCAAAAATTGAAATCAAATAAAGATAAAGATAAGTTAAGAGTTAGAAGATCAAACCTGAGATATATAAAGGTTTAGTCCTTGAACTCGAAGCTTACGTTCTCTCCTCTTGGCACTCTTTGCCAATGTGATTTCCACAACTAGTGAAAATGTTACCTTTAAGGCTAAGGTATAACTTTACAACATTAGTTTTTGAGGCTAAAATAAAACCTTTCAAGTCCCCTTAAGAATTCTATCCAAAATTTTAAGTAATCTCATACAAACCTCTTGTGAAATGAATAAGTGTTTGCAAACAAATCAAAGTCTTTAATAGATATTTATGTGCTAAAGTTTAAGTACAAAGAAGAAGAGAGCGAAATGAACTCGAATAATACAAATGATTACATATATGATCAGAATAAAAAACTTAATGAATTTTGAGTCTACTTGTGAATTTCTTGATCAATACTTGTATCTCTTATGTCTTAAACTATTGTGAACCTTTATTTATAGCTTGAGAATGAATTATGGACATTAGGCATTAATTAGGTTTGTGGAAAGTCGTTATGAGCTTTATAAATGCTTGTTTAGATTTAGGCCCGCGCCAATGTATTGATACATGCAAAGAGTGTATTGATACAATCCATAGTGTATCAATAAAAATGAAGCTTTTATTGATACAACCAAGGGTTTCAAAGTTATTTTGTTACTGTCAAGCATTGTATCGATATATTTATATGAAAATATTCTTTAAAGTGTTTTTCTTGGCTTTAATGCTTGTGAAACTTATATAAAAAATATTTCAAGTTAAGATATGCAATAAGAGCATATTTTTTAGTATCAAGGGAATTTGATACATTTTAGTATCTTTCAAAGTATTTTCAAATTGATTAATGGAAGAATACTAAGATAAAAAACACTTAAAAACAAGTTAATTAAGCTTAAGTTATTTTTATATAAAAAATGGGATAAATTGAAAGCTAATAAAGCTAACAGATTATAAATTGATCCGTGAGTGAATCTATAGATTAACCCATTTAAATACATTATTTAAAAATTAAATAAAAATGATCAATTAATAAAATAGTTTTTTAAACTTTCGTTTATGCATCCTAAATCGATCTACATATCATTTACAAAACAGCCCCTTTAAATATATTGTTTAAAAATAAAATAAAAACAAAAAATTAAATATAAATAATATAAATAATTAATAGAATAAATTTCTTGTTTATTTTTTTAGCATTTCGAGTACAGATTCTAAACTAACACATGAATTACCACGCGGATTAACTCTTTTAAATTTATGATTTAAAAACAAAATAAAAACTTAGATTTAAAAAATAAAAATAGTTAATAAAATAATTTTATAATATTTTTTGAGCAAATTGAGTGCGGATTTTAGTTTACTCTTGAGTTACTATAAGGATCAACCTTTTTAAATACATAATTTAAAAATAAAACAAAAAACCTACAAATACTTAATAAAATAAAATATTAATTTTTTCTAGTAGGTTGAATACAAATATTAAATTTATATGTGAGTTCACTTAAAGTCTAATTCCTTTTAAAATAATAAAAAATTAAAACAAAAAAATCAAAAATTAAAAAATAATAAACTCACCACGTGCCAAGTAGAGAAGCTAGCCATGTAACGGGCAACAAAACCCTTTGCGATTGTTTTTAGGAAAATTATTTTATACATTGCAAGTATAATTGAAAAGCTTTACAAGTAGTGTTAATGGTTTGACACACGTCTCTATTTAAAAAAAATAAAAAAAGACATGTATCATCCCACTAATACTACTTGTGGAGTTTTTCAACTCTATTAGCCATGTATCAAATAATTATCTTTGTTTTTAATGTATGGTATAGATTATTATTATTATTATCTATATTATATAATATATATACATATATATAAAAGAAAAAATGTGGAGAATATTTTGAATCGATCAAAATAACCTTTGTTGTTCATTGTATTACTAATTTTGTCATTTTAAAATTTTTTTAGTGTTAATAAGATTTATTACATTTATAAATCCGTATTCCAATTCTATTGAAAGGCTTTGGTTAAATTCATTTAGTTTTATAATAAAATTTATCATATTTATAAATAAAATTTTAATTTTATTGAAAGACTTTAGTTAAATGAATTTATTAAATAATAAATAAAAACAGTTAAAATTTACATTAAATTTTCTATTCAAAATTAAAAATTTTCCATTGAAATAGAAAAGTAAGATGAAAAAGTTACATTAATCTAATTTTAAATGTTAATTTAGATCTAATTATTATATAATATATAAATTTATATTTAATATATAAAATTATAAATAGATAAATTTTTAGTATAAATATTTTATATTATATTATAATTTATAAATTGTAATAAGATTTATTTTGTTATTATTTATTATTTTGTATAAATAAATATTAACAAAATTTATCATTGTAAATTTCAATATCATGTTAATATTTTTTTAGAAAAAACAATTACTAGAATATTTTAAATAATACTTTTAATAATTAATTATGAATAAACCTGTTAAGTAATTAGATTTTATCAAATAACAATCGTAAAGTTAGGTTTAATAAATAGCTTAATCTCATGTCATTATAAATATTATGATAACTTTTGGTTCTAATCTATTGATGTAAGAAAGAAAAAACTTCAGGAGCTCAAATTTTTTTAGAATGGATAACTGCTTATGATTTTTTGTTTTCATTTGATTGGAAAGGCAATAGTTTTTTACTAACTTAAATCATAATTTTGGTCAAATTACCTAAAATGTTTTTGATTTTTTCTTGTTTTTTGAAGGTTTTGTAATAAAATATTTCCTTTTAATTAGTATTGTTATTTTTATATAAATAGATATATTGATTTTTTATTTAACATATTTCGACATATCACGAGTTAGATTATAATTTGCTTGCACATTTAAAGAAAATGTTATTGAACAGGATCACTGGTTAATGAACCAATGAAGGATTATTTTCAAAATATTTATTATACTTCATGACCAGCCTATAATCCTACCATAGTTTCAATTTATTTCTATGAAAGAGTTTACTAATTTCTTAGAAAATTGAAAATACAGAACTTAGTATGACTTAATAAGTTTTTTATTTTTCATTCAAAAATATGGTGTTAGGTTTTAGATTAAAATTTTATACTTTAAAAATAAGTTAAATTTTTTCAAAAATAATTAACATTATAATGCATATGACATGATAACTAGTATATATATGTTGCAATGTGCCGAACACGAATCCAATATGACCGACTTAAACAAATAAATTCCATCGTCTTGTATTGGGACGGATTTGATTGTTGGATGAATTGCACATCTGACTTAACCCTAAATGATAATTATGAAATGACCAAAAGACTTGAAGTTGCCACCAATTTGTTTTGGTTAAGTGAGATTAATTACCTATCGAAGTTCACCCTTTGAGGGTTACATAGCCCTCATAAAAAAACTCCAAAGTTTATGTTTATACCAGAGTTCCTGTAAAAGACTTTGGGAGTCGGTTGCAATCAAGAGTAAGGTTGATCCCTTTTGTGACTCCCAAAAATAAGTACCTTTTTATTATGTGTTAACTAAAGACTTGATGATGATTAGTTTTAGTGTTTTTTCAATATTTATTTCCTCATTTTATGAAATTATTTATAATTAATTTTATTTTTTTATTTTAGCTAAATCGGATTTTTATAATTTTGAAAATAAAATTTTTTTGCACCCCTCCGAAAAACATGGAGGAATATGGAACTTTTATTTTTAGGAAGATTGAAAATTTTGATTTACTTATTTAAAAAGGGTATTCTTTTGTATAAAATAATCAATGAGGTGACTTCCATATATTGGAAGCTATGGAATTAGTTAACTAGGGGATATTGCCACGGATTTTTGAAAACAAATTCTATTATAATTAGTATATAAACATATTTAATTTATATCATAATATCGTGAAAATAACCTCGAAGTACATACATGAAATTTGTTAAATGACTCTTTGATTATGGAAAATAATCTAGATAGACTTAACAGGCAAGGACATTATTGAATGGTCCCTAAATCATTTTATAGAAAATGATTTAGGTGCATGAAATTTTGCAATTAACTCCTAAGTCATAGAAAATGACTTAAATATCTCTAAAAATTCATAAAATTTCATCGAAGACTTTAGATCATGGAAAATAATCTAAATGAGATCAAATATTAATAACCTTGCACCAAAGTCCCAATGTCATGGAAAATGACCTAAATAACATCAAAATATATAAAATTGCAGCAAAGTTACTAAGTCATGAAAAATGACCTAAATGACATCAAAATTCATGAAATTGCTTAAAAGTCCCTAGATCATGAAATATGACCTAAATGACATAAAATACATGAAATGACATAAAATACCCTAAATCATAGAAAATGACTAAATAAAAAAATCATAAAATTACATAATAATCCCTAGATTATGGAAAATGGCCCAAATGACATAAAAGTCCCTAAATCATAGAAAATGACTAAATGATATCAAAAATCATAAAATTGCATAAAAGTCCCTAGATCATGGAAAATGACCTAAATGACATAAAATGCATGAAAATACATAAAAGTTCTTAAGTCATAGAAAATGATTAATGACATCAAAAATCATAAAATTGCATAAGAGTCCCCAAATCATGGAAAATGCATGAAATGACATAAAAGTCCCTAGATCATGGAAAATGCATGAAATGACATAAAAGTCCCTAAGCCATAAAAAATGACTAAATGACATGAAAAATCATAAAATTGCATACATGTCCTTAGATCATGGAAAATGACCTAAATGACCCAATCGTACTTAAAATTGCATAACAATCTTTAGATAATAGGAAATGATCGTAAAATGCAAGAAAGTTACAAAATGATCCCTAATATTCATGAAACAACATGGGAAAATTGCTAAATGGTCTCTAAAACTTTCTAATACTCTAAATGCATCTATAACATTTTATTTCACTATAAACATAAAAGCATGGTATCATACATGATATTTACTCACAAAGTACCTCATCGACATGAACATACATGGATTTCTCATTATACACAGTGATATGGCCATAATCACAATATTCTCATGAAAAATGCATAGACATATTACTCATTATCTTAATGCATGAAAATGTCATAAAATTTATGTCATATATGATTTTAAACATAAAATAGATCCTCAACATGAACATACCTAAGTGCATTAACATGCATAATGATGTTGCCATAACCATAGTATTTTTATAAAGAATGCTAAGTATGTCAAACATGGCAATAATGCACGAAGAGAACATAAAATGCATGTATTATACATGGAGTAACATATAAGTAGAATGAAAAGTCAAAATGAAGTTACATTATGAAGAAAACTTAATGAAAATCACATAAACACTAGAAAACTTGGCATAAGAAACTTGGAAACAAATTTTTTTTTGATGAAATGATTTTTATAGAACTTAAAATAAAAAAAAAAACCAAAGAACAACAAAATATAGTAATTTGAGGTCATAGCTTAAGATTTGGCCATAACTTGGTTCTTACACCTTGGCACAAATCATCACCCAAGCATAGCTTAGGATCATCAAGCTCTTATAAAAGAGAGAAAAGATGTAAAAATGAAGATAAAATATGGGAGAAAATAACTTTGTGTAGAAACTTAAAGCTATCACTATTTTTTTCTCTCGTTTTTCTTTTCTTTTTTGATCTCTTTTTGCTGTCTGGTTTTTCTCAACTTAAAAATTCATTGCCTTCCCTCTAATGA
>JBBYHK010022105.1:0-10623 GCA_038382065.1 Adansonia grandidieri | reverse complement strand
TTATAAAGTGAAAGTCCAATTAGCTTTCCAAGCTTGGAAGAAGATCCATTGTATGGAAAGATACTGGAAAGGAAGCCTCACCATGCCTGGATACGAATAATGGAGACTCCATCGTATCAATGATCCATTGCCACCACCTAACTTTGGGAAACTGTAAATCCTAATAGAGGAACCGCCTTCTGAGATTGAGCTATTTAGGAGGGAGTTCGAGTGAGAAAAGGCATCCTTTGCTACAAAAATCTCTTGACTTAAGAAGGAAAACGTTCAGCTAGAGATGGACATCTATCTTAGGAGAGGTGAAATAGGTCGAGTCATTAAACAAAAGGATCGCTTCAAAGATGACCTCGAGAGCCTGACCAAGGATTATATGACACTCCAAAAAGCTAACAAGTCCAGATGCATTGGCAAGACATCAATCGAATGGGAAGCAAAAGTTGCCACTCTCAATCTCGAACTGAATTAGCAAAAGGAGGAATTCAGAACCAATAAAGAAAAGTTCATGAGGGCACGTGCTCTTGCTTTTACTTACCAACGAAGGAATCAAAGACTCGAGGCATAAATGTGAGATACGAGAGCCAACAGGGTTGAGAATAAAGCCCTTATTCACAGAATCTAGGAGTTAGAATAGCCTCTTCAGGATCATCAAGGTCATATCAATGAACTAGCAAAGGCTTCCAAGCAACACGATCTAGATTGGTAAGCAACAATTGACCAAGCATGTCTAAACTACCAAGAACAACATCAGCACCTCACTGAGCAAGTTCAGATGGCTCAATGAGAGGCGGGTGACATGATTGAACAGCTCAGTCCATAAGGTGAGACATCGTACCTGTTAAAGATTGTGAGCAACATCTTTTAGGTTTTCTTGATCGTGTGATTACACAATGTAATCATGTTAGATACTTTCAAATGTAATCATGCCGTAAGAGAAAAAAAACCCTTTTATAACTCTATGAATGATGTTATTGATGAAGCTATTCCAAGAATCAATTGTCTCCAATGCATATGCACATTTAATTTCACCATTTTTCATTGCACTTGCATCAATCATTCATTATCTTAACTCATCATTGCATTATAAATGCTCATCAATAAATACATTTTAAAAAAAGTCTAATACAAGAATTAGGCCATAAAAGTGCAAGGGATTCCGAGATCAATTAGGAACATAGAACTTTACATCACGCACCACTACAACACATGACAATATAAGCAAATCATGGAGAGTGATTATGAAGCTCGTATTGAGGACTTGAGCTAATGGTTAAGGAATCAGAAAACTAAATGCTTCGTCAGCAATACAAAATGCAAAATCAAATCTCAAAACTTATGGAACTAATGACTGCTTCTATGAAAGAAAAAGGGCAAGCCAGCACTGCTGAAACAAGGAATGATCCTCCCAACATTAAAATCCCTTTGCCAATAATCCAGAACCTGCCCAAGGGGAAACTAGACAAGAACAATGGCCTGCTCATACACCTGCCACTCAAGCTCCGCTAGTTATCTACCTAAATCCCATTGTGACAGGTCAATTCATTCCTGGTATTCAAGAGGCAAATACAAGAGTCTCATCGACAGATCTGATAACCTTTGACCATAAAGAACCAAAGAAAACAGAAGGTTAAAAGTCCACCATGACTGTGGAAGAAGTGAACAAATTCTAGCTACTAGAAAAATGCCTCCAAGCTATCAAGGGGAGTGATAAGTTTGGAGCTTTGGATGCGTAATCGCTATCTTTGGTGTCCAACCTTATCATTCCCCTAAAGTTCAAAGTCCTAAAGTTTGAGAAGTTTAATGGAACCACCAACCCTTCCATCCATGTCTGCATGTACCTACAAAAGATGTTCGGGTATGAGAAAGATGAAAAACTCCTTATCCATTGCTTCCAGCATAGCCTCACTAGGGTAGTAGCTTGGTGGTATATCGAGCTAGATAATGTCAAAATCCAATCATGGGCGAACTTGACTAAGGCCTTCCTAAATCAATACCAAAACGTGTCGGATTGGGTGCCAGATCAACTTTCCCTGATGAATTTCGAGAAGAGATCCACTAAAAGTTTTAGACAATATACCTAAAGTTGAAGGAAGAAGCAGTTGTAGTCCAGCATCCCCTTACAGAAAAATAGATGATGATCACTTTTATTCACACCTTATGTGCTCCTTATTACGAGAAGCTCGTAGGGAATGCCACCAAGAAATTTGCAGACCTAGTCCTCTCTTGAGAAATGATTGACGTAGCCACTAAGAGTGGTAGAATATCGGTCAAGGAAACATCTGAATTAAGCAAGAAGCTTATTGCAAACAAAAAGAAGGAAAGAGAGGCCAATGCCATAAGTTATGCTAGTCATCCCAACCAAAACGACGTCAAATACCTGACCCTCACTACCCAAGCACGCTGTATTTTTGCCCTATCACCATACCCCCTTAGCCAATTAATGCCATAACCTACAACCCATCCTTTGCAATCCCATCCAACCCACCACAAAGCTACCTTCCATAAGTTCACCAAAGTACCAATCGAGCAACCAATAATGCACCTAGCAATTGAGGTGTAAATCAATAAAGACAACATTTTGATCCTATCCCTATGGCTCATAAGAAGCTCTACCAAACCTTGCTCCAAAATTATTTAGTGGCCCCAATCTATGTCCTAGAAAAGAGGCCACTATACCCGCAATGGTACAACCTTAACGCCCACTATGAATACCATGCTAGGGCAGTAGGGCATGATATTGAGAACTGCATATTTTTCAAACGAAATGTGCAAAATCTAATTAACTCAAAAGTTTTCCAGTTCGGGATGAACCAGGGACCAAATATTGCCGCTAATCCTTTACCAAACTGTATTAAGCCAGCTGCAAACATAATCAACATTAAGAATAAATATGAAGTAAAAGTAAGCATAGAGGATGTAAGGATGCCAATGTTCTTGGTTTGGCAAGCATTGATTTAGGTCAGGTTGCTAAACACAACAAAAAAATTGAAAGATAATCCTAACAACTTCTGTGACTTCCACACAATTGTAGGTCATACCCTACAAACATGCAAGGAGTTTAGGTCCATGGTTCAAAGAATGATGAATGAAGGCCAGATAGAATTTTATCATGAGATCACACCTGCTTTTAACCTATCAATATGATAGGAGATAAAACCATGCAGCCACCTTAAAGGAGAAATCGACCCCTTATTCTTTATGGCAAGTCAAGTCCTAAGGCTAGTTTTTTTACACCTACACCAAAGTTAGTTATGGAAGTACCTAAACCATTCCCATATAAGAGCAATAAAGTTGTCCTATGGAAATACAAGAATCAGGTAGTGATGATCAGAGAACTAACTCCCTCAACTATTGCAATAGAACTATAAGGAGTTTGTCACCTAACTCGTAATAGTAGGTGTTATGCTCCCCATCTCAAGAAAAATAGAAAGTTAATGCATTTCCAAGCACCAGTACCACTCAGGTCCAAGCAAAAAATTTCGAGCCTGATAAAATCAAGGAAGCAATAAGTGAAAGAGAAGCCATGGAGTTTCTCAAGTTCATCAAGCACAGTGAATACTGCATTGTAGACCAGTTAAACAAACAACCAGCAAATATTTATATGCTATCTGTGCTTCTTAATTTAGAGGTTCACCAAAATGCATTACTGAAGGTGCTAAATGAAGCACATGTGCCCTCGGACAAGCTAGATCAACTAGTGAACAACATCATGGTCGATAATTTTATCTTGTTCACTGATGATAAGATCCCACCAAGAGGCAAGGGTAGTTATAAAGCTCTACATATCACTACCCATTGCTAGGGACACATTTTGCCCAAAGTACTCATAGACAATGTCAGCCTTTAATGTTATGCCTATGACTACGTTGAGCAAACTCCCTATCGATCAGTCCAACATCGAGAGTAGCCATACCCTAGTCTAAGCTTTTGATGGCATATGTCACGGAGTAATTGGAAATATCATAATCCAGCTTCAGATAAGCCCATGTATATATGAGGTTGACTTCCAAGTTATAGATATTAATACTTCTTACAACTGCCTATTAGGAAGGCCAAGGATACACTCTGTCAGAGCCGTCCCATCGTTTCTCCATCAAAAGCTTAAATTTGTGATAGATGATAAAGTAGTCACTATTGGAGCTGGAGCAAAAATGATCGCCATTGCTTTCACTGAGGATATCTACATAGAACCTAATGAGGGTGCACCAAAGTCATCCTTTCAATCCTTCAAGTTCGTTAATGCGACATTTTTGGGAGCAGGATTGCTAATAGTTAAACCCCACCTGTCAAAAAGTACCCACTCGAGTTTAAAAATGACCATTGGCAAAGGTTCTTATGTTGGAAAAGGGCTTGAAAAGAATCTGTAAGGGATGGCCTGAGCCTTACAAGTCACCACTCAAGCCAACAAAAGAGGCTTACAATTCAAGGCCAATGCACACTCACAAAAGTAGCAAGAAAAGAAGATCTGCAACTAGGAGATGGCACGATCATTCGATCGAGAGGAGGAATCAAAGCTGACCATATTTTCATCTCTCCATGAGATATTTTGTTCGAGAGGACGAATTGATCCAAGCCAACCATAACAGCAAAAGGCTAAAGATGTCTTGGTCATCCTAAACAGAGCACTTAAAAACCTCTACCTCCAAGATACCAAGCCATAAAATTCGTGTCCTTCCACTAAGACCTAATTTTGATGATAGGGTCATGACGAAAGCCCTTGTACTTTTCTTGTCCCTTTCATGTAAACGTTAAGAAATAAAAACCTACCTGCCCTCACCCAAGGGTAGATAGGTGTCCTATGTAAGGGGCATTTTTTTATCAAACATTATCAATGAAATGACTTTTGCATATATCATCCATATTGTGTATCACTTTTTAACCTTTTTGTCTCCATTACTCTTTTATCTTCATTTTTATCCAAATTCTTTAGTTGTGTGTGTGCCTTTTGCAATGTTTATTTCTTTGCCCTTTTAGGTGTCCTAACGACAGTGACATGGATATGTCGGATGGGTCTTTGAAGATCAATTTTGAACAGTCAATATGCACTAGTAAAGTTGATCCTGAAAAAGATTTCGAGAAAAGCTCCATACCCTCAGATCTCTTACGATTAGTTGAGCAAGAAGAGAAGTAGATCATGCCCCATAAAGACCCAACAGAAGTAATAAATTTGGGTACTCAGGAGGATCGAAAGGAGGTTAAAATCGAAACCTCAATAAGTCAATAACTAAAACCAAGCTGATAGACCTACTCTAGAAATATCAAGATGTATTCTTGGTCATATCAAGACATGCTAGGACTAGACACTGATATAGTGGTCCACAAGCTTCCCATCAACCCTGGATGCAAACCAATCTAGCAAAAGTTAAGGAGGATGAAGCTCAAAATGTTCCTCAAAATTAAAAAAAAAAGTCAAGAAGCAGTTTGATGCAGGGTTTGTTAGAGTAGCCAAATATCCATAATAAGTTGCCAATATAGTCCCAATCCTAAAAAAAGATGGCAAAGTATGAATGTGTGTTGATTATCAGGATTTGAATCGAGCTAGTCCCATGGATAACTTCCTACTACCCTATATTGACACTTTGGTAGACAACACGGCCAAGAATTCTTTGTTCTCTTTCATGGATGGATTCTTAGGCTACAACTAGATCAAGATGGCACCTGAAGGCAAGGAAAAAATAACTTTGTAACCATGTGGGAGACATTTTGCTATAATGTCATGCCCTTCGGACTCAAATATGCTGGGGTAACCTATCAACGAGCCATGGTAGCCTTATTCCATGACATGATGCACAAAGAAATTAAGGTCTACATTGATGACATGATTGCCAAGTCAATGAAAGAGGATGAGCATGTCACAGACCTTCAGAAACTTTTTGAACGACTATAAAAATTATAACTCAAATTAAATCCTACAAGTGTACCTTTGAAGTCACTTCAGGTAAGCTTCTAGGCTTTATAGTCAGTAAAAAAAGGATTAAAGTTAACCCAGACAAAGTCAAAGCCATTCAGGATATATAACCACCTCAAACCTAAAAGGAAGTGAGAAGCTTTTTAGGGAGACTGAACTATATTGCTAGATTCATATCCCAGCTCACTAACAAATACAACCCCATCTTTCAGCTTCTTCGCAAGCAAAATCTTGGAGAGTGGAATGAGGCATGTCAAGAAGCCTTTGATAAAGTCAAACATTATCTGTCAAGCCTGCAAGTGCTGGTACCACCGATGCCCAGTTGACCTTTAATCTTTTACTTGGCACTCTTCAACAAGTCTATGGGTTGTGTATTAGGGCAGTGTGATGAGTCAGGAAAAAAGGAACAAGCAATCTACTACTTAAGCAAAAAGTTCACAGAATGCGAGTGCAATTACTTTGTAGTTAAGAAGTTATGCTGTGCTTTAGTGTGGACAGCCAAGAGACTTAGGCAGTACATGCTATATCACACCACATGGTTGATTGCAAGGCTTGATCCTATCAAGTATCTATGCAAAGCCCTTGCACTATCAAGAAGGCTAGCTAGATGGCAAGTCCTACTTTCTGAATATGACATTGCCTACGTCAGTCAAACGGCCATCAAGGGCAGTGCGATAGCTGACTTTTTGGCAAGTCAAGCTGCAGATGACTATGAACCCTTAAGTTTTCACTTCCTAGATCAAGATCTAATGTGTATTTCTAAACACGAAGATGCCTTCAACCAAGATCAATCCTGGAAGATGTATTTTGATGGAGCATCAAACACTCTAGGACATGGAATTGAGGCAATATTGATGTCACCCGATGAGAGTCATTATCTGTTCATAACAAGGCTAAATTTTCACTACACGAATAATATCATAGAATATAAAGCTTGTGTCATGGGGCTTCAAGCAGCCATTGAGAGAAATGTCAAGATATTACAGGTGTTCGATGATTTAGCCCTAGTCATCTACCAATTGAAAAGAGAGTGGCAAACTCATGATGCCAGGCTGATGCAGTATGGGAAGCTGATAATAGAGCTCAAGAAAGAATTTAATGATATCAGTTTTTGACATTTACCTTGAGAAGAAAACCAAATAAGAATATGATGATATCAGTTTTCGACACTTACCTTGAGAAGAGAACCAAATAGCTGATGCTTTGGCTACCTTATCATCGATGTTTAAAGTCAACGAAGAGTCGAATGTTGCTCCCATCCAGATAAGCATATACACAACTCCGGTTTGTTGTCATAGTGTAAAAAAAGAGAAGGATGGCCTATCATGGTACTATTACATCCTTCGTTACATTAAGGATCAGCAATATCCCAAACATGCAACCGAGACTGATAAAAGGACTATCAAAAGGCTGGCTATGAGATTTGTTCTAGATGAAAAAATCTTATACAAAAAAAGTCACGATCAACTATTACTCAAATGCATTGACATTCTTGAAGCCAAAAAGATCCTAGAAAAAGTTCATGAAGGGATTTATGGCACACATGTTAATGGACATCGGATGGCCAAGCAAATCATAAGAGCGGGTTATTACTGGCTGACCCTCGGGAGAGACTGCATCAATTACACCATAAATGTCAAATATATGCAGACAAGATCAATGTCCCCCCAATGCCACTTCACGTTATGACACCCCCTATGGCCCTTCTCCATGTGGGCCATGGATGTGATTGGGCCAATCACCTCTAAAGCTTCTAATGGGCATCGTTTTATCTTGTTAGCGATTGACTATTTCACCAAATGGGTGGAGGCTGCCCCGTATGCTAATGTCACTAGATCGACTGTCTATAAGTTTGTCAAGCGGTACATCATCTGTAGATATGGCCTCCCAAACCAAATCATCATAAACAACGAAAGCAACTTAAACAATAAAATGATGCAAGCGGTTTGCTTACAGTTCAAGAACTAGCATCATAATTCTATCCCTTATCGCCTAAAGATGAATGGGGCAGTCGAGGCAGCCAACAAAAACATTAAAAGAATAGTTGAAAAAATGGTTGAGACTTACAAAGACCAGCATGAGAAGCTATTCTTTGCACTTCATGCCTACCGGACCTCAGTTCGCACTTCCATGGGTGCTACCTCATTTTCTCTTGTCTATGGGATGGATGTTGTATTGCCTATCAAAGTCGAGGTCCCTTCTCTCAGAGTCTTGATGGAAACGAAACTTGAAAAATCTGAATGGGTCAAGAACAGATATGACCAGCTCAACCTCATCGAGGAGAAACGTATGAAAGCCATCTGCCATGGTCAAATGTATCAAAGACACATGATCGAGCCCACGACAGAAAGATGCACCCAGGACAATTTCACTGAGGTGAATTGGTATTGAAGAATATCATCCCAATTCATAAAGATGCACGGGGCAAGTGGACCCTTAATTAGGAAGGACCGTATTTCATGAAGCAAGCTTTATCCGAAGGGGCCTTAATCTTGTAAAAAATGGACGGCAATGTCTTGCCTAACCCAAACAACTCAGATTTCATCAAGAAATACTACACTTAGAGGGTGAAAACTTAAAAAAACATCCTTAAAAAAAAAGAAAAAACAAACAAAATACAAAAAACAAACAAAAAGAACAAAACAAAGAGAAAAAAACAAAAAAAGGGTCCATATGAAAACCCAAAAAAGGCATCTGGATCGCCAACCCAACTACAATTGAAAACTCACAAGGGCAACTTAAGAAGATCAATTTTGATGAGGCATAAACTGAGAGTACCTACAAGACAATACAAAGCAATCCTAGAGATCTTCCAAAGATCAGCTCATACTAGTCACATTTATTGTTCGAGAAAGATCCTAAAAAGCACTTAAGGAACATCCATGTCATGATTGTTAGAGGCATCTTCCACCCAAAAGATCATACTTCTTACCACCGAATCACTTGTTTGTCAAATAGTATACCAAGTTGTATCCCTTTGTTATCATGAATAAATATGGCCTTATTTCTTAACCCTTGTGTAATTCATATTGCACTTGTTATTGAGTTGATAATGTTTAATAATCAACTGAAATATGCATCAGGACATCTCGATATTACATCGAAAGGAAAAAAAAACACAGAGAACTCTGTTCATGCCCTAATCATCAAAATCATGGACTTTTCACATCCAAGCACCCGTTCAGCATGACCATACATCAAACCATTTCTAGCTTTCACAAGCCACATCTCAAGAAAAACCATTTTAAGCTAACAAAAAATCAACCCAAGTGTGTTATCAGAATCCTATCAAAACTAGAGACATCAACCTAATCAGTCAAATGTTCTCCAAATTGTTGGCAATGCCTTCCAATTGTTGAGAAAATGATTGAGCCTCTCGAATCAAGAAATGCAATAATCTAAATTCTTGAGAATAGATTTTTGTCGTATCCCCAGTGGAGCCAGGACAACCTACAATCTCTAGTGAAATTAGGAAAATTCCAATCCTTGGTTGATCTAGGATGGATCACCATCCCTATGAGAGTCTGAATGATGTACATGGAGAACTACAGCTATCTCCTGTGTTAGACTTCACATCGTGCAATCATGATAGCATTCTATATCATGCTTTCACTTTACTATCATACGTCATCATTTTTACAATATCACTCCAAGTCAGGTTTGTTGAACCTCCAAGGAATTCCTGGTAAGTACTCTAAGCTTCATAAACCAAGTGTCATTCAGGTAAGGTTCTTTTCTCCTTACCCCTCATGTCAAAACCTGTTTTATTAGGAAACTACTATCAAAGGGCCGGTGTCAAGAAATTGTTATCCAGAAACTATCATCAAAACTTTTATGGAGAACATTCATCAGAAGCTTTGTCAAGCATTTTATCAAGAACTAGTGTCAAAACCCTTTCATCGAGAAATTTTGTCATGAACTTTTGTTAAGAATAACTTGTATTGGAAGTTTTATAAAAAAAAAAAAAACATTGTCAGCACTTTTTCAAAGCCCACAAGTTAGTGGCACCTTTTCAAAGCCCACAAGTCAATGGCACCTTTACAAAAGCCCCCAAGTCAGTGGCACCCTTTTAAAGCCCACAAGTTAGTAGCACCTCTTTAAAGCCCATAAGTTATGGCACCTTTACAAAAGCCCACAACTCTATGGCACCCTTTTAAAGCCTACAAGTCAGTGGCATCTTTTCAAAGCCCACAAGTCAGTAGCACCTTAAAAAAACCCATAAGTCAGTGGCACCTTTTTAAAGCCTACAAGTCAGTGGCACCTCTTCAAAGCCCACAAGTTGTGGCACTTTACAAAAGCCTACAAGTTAGTGGCACCCTTTTAAAGCCCACAAGTCAGTGGCATCTTTTCAAAGCCCATAATTCAGTGGCATCTTTTTAAAGCCCACAAGTTAATGGCATAATTTTCAAAGCCAACTCGAGCTGGTGGCACCCAAGTTTAAGTCAAAACCCGCACAAGCTGGCAGCACCTACATCAAAAATCCACATTACTCTGCACCTACCTAAAGGGGCCAAATCGTAGAAAACCTAACACCCTAGTAGGAAGGCAAACCCTACAAAATTCACCTAAACTTGTATCAAGATTGCTGTTAATACACTGCACTTATCACAACGAAGTTAATTATAATTTATTTCTTTGCAGGTGTAATGCGAACCTTAGGATGAAGACACAAACTAAAACCCGATCGGATGGAATTAGAACCCTAGGATCGTCTTCAAAGT
>JBBYHK010022073.1:0-10624 GCA_038382065.1 Adansonia grandidieri | reverse complement strand
TGCATGGACATGGCATAAAATGCATGAGCAAGAGATATCAAACTAATGAGGATGAAATAAGGCATTTTGCACATAAATGGGGCATTAAGGCATCCAAATCCTAAACTACCACAACCAAATGCTATAATAATGCATGATAATCCTAAGAGGGTAATGGAAACATGGAGAGCTTACTAAAATGGTGAAGGTGCTGAAAACAAAAAATATAAATGATAGAGTAGGAAGTTATACCAATAAAACTTCAACTTTGACCAAACAGTTGGAGCAACAGAGCTGGCTTGAATCTCCCTCTTTTTCTTATTGTAAATAAGCAAGAAAGAGTGAGAAACAATAAGGTTTTGGTTCTAGTATGGATAAGTGTGATTTTTAGAGTGTGTAGAGGTTGAGAGGTGGGTGTTTTGAGGCTATTTTTGGGTGCTGAGCAAAAAGCTACGGGATTTGTTTTTTTTTCTGTGTGAATGTGTTTTTTTGGAAGTGAAAATGAGTTGGAATCCAACCTTTTTTAGCTAAGATAAAAGTGGTCCATTTATACCAACCTTTTAGAGCCAAATTGGAGGTGTTTTTGGCCATTTCTCAAGGGGGATAAGGTGATGTCAGCATGGTAGCTATAGGGTGGCTGTAGGGAGCAACTTGCTGCCAATGTGATAGGCATAGGGTCGCTGGATTAAATACTAAAATGATTTTCCAGCAAATAGGGTGGCTGATGGTGACATTGGCCAACAACTAGGGAGGAGTAGGGTGATCAAATGACATTGACCCTTTTGATCCAATTTAGACTTAAAAAAATGTTTTGATTAATTTAAAAGTCTAAATTCATAATTTGACATATGTTTTAATCTTTCCTAATGCAAAAAAAGGAGTTAAAATCGAGTTTTGGATCAATAGTGGATGAGTCAAAAGTGCTCGAACCATGAAAATGGCCTGCATGCAATGAATCGATACATTTGGTCCAGAAACCTTGATGGTATCGATATAATGAACATTGTATCGATACAATGATCATTGTATCGATACTATGAACCACTGTACCGATACATGTTAATATGCATCGATACATTTCTTTACAGAATGCATGTTTGGTCCTGGCGTGGCCTAGTATCAATACATGAGGTCCTGTATCGATACAAAGGCTTATGTATCGATGCATCTACTTGTTGTATCGATGCAAATAGAGATATTTCAAAATTTTGGCACGTTGGAGCATTGTATCGATATATGAGAACCATGTATCGATACATTCAAGTAAAATTGTGAATTTTCTTATATTTTTTGTCCTCGGATACCTTGAACTATGTCATTTGATGCCACACTTTGCATTTACCTTTGATAAGACCCCTAGGGCTTCTTGACCTCCTCAAAATACAATGTCGCCCGACGATCATCGCCCCCTCTCATGTCTATGCTCCAGATTGCTAAAAATTAGCTCGAACAAAATAGGTGTCTACAGTAAAAATCACCATTCTTTTTGTTATGGGCACTACAATCATGTTCTTCCTATTGGGATACACGATATTGATTCATCGGATTTGCAAGAAAAGCTTTTATTTCCACCATTTTCCTTACAATAAAAGTTTAACCGTGAAATGAGACAAAATAGGATTCTTATAGTAATCTCCATTCTTTTTGTTATTGGCACTACAATCATGTTCTCCTCATTGGGATACATGATATTGATGCTTTGGATTTGCAAGAAAAGCTTTTGTTTCTAGCATTTTCCCTGTATTTAATGTTCACTCATGAAAATGGATAAACTTTGATGCTCGTAATAATCTCCATTCTTTTTGTTATGGGCACGACAATCATGTTCTTCCCATTGGGATACACGATATTGATGCTTTGGATTTGCAAGAAAAACTTTTCTTTCCACTATTTTCCTTGTAATTAATGTTCACCTGTAAAATGGGATAAACTTTGATACTCGTAATAATCACCATTCTTTTTGTTATGGGCATGACAATCATGTTCTCTCCATTGGGATACATGATATTCATGCTTTGGATTTGCAAGAAATGCTTTTCTTTCCACTATTTTGCTTACAATTAAAGTTCAACTATGAAATGAGACAAAATAGGATTCTTATAATAATCTCCATTCTTTTTGTTATTTGCACTAAAATCGTGTTCTGCTCATTGGGATGCATGATTTGATGCTTTGGATTTTCAAGAAAAGCTTTTCTTTCCACCATTTTCCCTGCAATTAATGTTCACTCGTGAAATTGGATGAACTTCGATACTCATAATAATCTCTATTCTTTTAGTTATGGGCATTAAAATCATGTTCTCCCCATCGGGATACATGATATTGATGCTTTGGATTTGCAAGAAAAGCTTTTCTTTTGACCATTTTCCTTATGGTCGAAGTTCATCCGAGAAATGAGACAAGCCCGGATACTCATAATAATCTCCATTCTTTTTGTTATTGGCAGTACAATCATATTCTCCACATTAGGATACACGATATTGATGTTTTTTACTTGCAAGAAAAGCTTTTCTTTCCACTATTTTCCTCACAATTAAAGTTCATCTGTGAAATGAGACAAACTTGGATACTCATAATAATCTCTATTCTTTTTGTTATGGGCACTACAATCATGTTCTCCCCGTTAGGATACATGATATTAATGCTTTGGATTTGCAAGAAAAGCTTTTCTTTCCACCATTTTCCTTGCAATTAATGTTCAACTGTGAAATAAGACAAACTTTGATACTTGTAATAATCACCATTCTTTTTGTTATGGGCACTACAATAATGTTCTCCCCATTAGGATACATGATATTGATGCTTTGTATTTGCTAGAGAAGCTATTCTTTCCACCATTTTCCTTATAATTAAAGTTCATCTGTGAAATGAGACAGATTGGATTCCCATAATAATCTCCATTCTTTTTGTTATTGGCACTACAATCATGTTCTTCATATTAGGATACACGATATTGATTCTTTGGATTTGCAAGAAACTATTCTTTCCACCATTTTCCTTATAATTAATGTTCATCCTTGAGATGAGACAAAGTTGGATTCTCAGAATAATCTCCATTCTTTTTGTTATTGGCACTACATCATGTTTTCCACATTGGGATACACGATATTGATGCTTTGGATTTACAAGAAAAGCTTTTCTATCCACCATTTTACTCATAATTAAAGTTCATCCGTGAAATGAGATAAACTTGGATACTCATAATAATCTCCATTCTTTTTTTTTTTGGCACAATAATCATGATCTCCAAATTGGGATACATGATTTTGATGCTTTGGACTTAGAAAAAAAGCTTTTCTTTCTATCATTTTCCTTGTAATTAATATTCACCCATGAATTGGGACAAACTTCGATACTTGTAATAATTGCCATTCTTTTTGTTATTGGCACTATGATCATGTTCTCCACATTGGGATACACAATATTGATGCTTTAGAATTGCATGAAAAGTTTTCTTTCAACCATTTTCCTTATAATTAAAGTTTACCCGTGAAATGAGACAAAAAAGGACTCTCATAATAATCTCCATTCTTTTTGTTATTGGCACTACAATCATGTTCTCCTCATTGGGATACACGATATTGATGCTTTGAATTTACAGGAAAAGCTTTTCTTTCCACTATTTTCCTCATAATTAAAGTTAATCCATGAAATAAGACAAACTTGGATACTCTTAATAATCTCCATTATTTTTTTTATTGGCACTACAATCACGTTCTTCACATTGGGTACATGATATTGATGCTTTAGATTTGCAAGAAATGCTTTTCTTTCCACCATTTTCCTTGCAATGATTGTTCACCCATGACTTGGGACAAATTTTGATACTCGTAATAATCTCCATTCCTTTTGTTATTGGCATTACAATCATGTTCTCTACATTAGGATACATGATATTGATGCTTTTGATTTGAAAAAAAAAGCTTTTCTTTCTACTATTTTCCTTATAATCAAAGTTCATCCATGAAATGAGACAAACTTGGATATTCATATTATCTCCATTCTTTTTGTTATTGGCACTACAATCAAGTTCTCCATTTTAGGTTACACGATATTTATGCTTTGGATTTGCTAGAAAAGCTTTTCTTTCCACTATTTTCCTTATGATTAAAGTTCTTTCACGAAATGGGACAAACTTTGATACTCCAAATAATCTCAATTCTTATTGTTATGGGCACTACAGTCATGTTTTCCACATTGGGATACATGGTATTGATGCTTTGGATTTGCAAGAAGAGCTTTTTTTTCTACCATTTTCCTTATAATCAAAGGTCATCCGTGAAATAAGATAAACTTGGATACTCATAATAATCTCCATTCTTTTTGTTATCGGCACTACAGTCATGATCTCCATATTTGGATACACGATATTGATGCTTTGGATTTGCAAGACAAGCTTTTTTTTCTACCATTTTCCTTAGAATCAAAGTTCATCCGTGAAATGAAACAAACTTGAATACCTATAATAATCTCCATTCTTTTTGTTATTGGTACTACAATCATGTTCACCGCATTGGATAAACAATATTGATGCCCTGGATTTGCAAGAAAAGGTTTTCTTTCCATCATTTTCCTTGTAATTAATGTTCACCCATGAAATGGGAGAAACTTTGATACCTGTAATAATCTCTATTCTTTTTGTTATAGGCTTTGAAAAGGTGCTGATAATGCTTTTTTCATAAAACTTCTAATACAAGTTTTTCATAACAAAAGTTCATGATAAAAGTTCCCGATGAAAAGGTTTTAACACTAGTTCTTGACAAAATGCTTGACAAAGCTTCTGACGAATGTTCTTAACAAAAGTTTTTGACGATAGTTTCTGGATGACAATTTCTTGACATTGGCCCTTTGATAGTAGTTTCTTGATAAAAAAGGTTTTGACATGAGGTGATGAGGAGAAAAGAACCTTACCTGAATGACACTTGGTTTGCGAAGCTTAGAGCACTTACCAAGAATTCCTTGAAGGTTCAATAAACCTGGCTTAGAGTGATATAGTAAAAATGATGATGTATGATGGTAATGTGAATGCATGATGTGGAATGCTATCATGATTACATGATGTGAAGTCTAATACGGGAGATTGCTATAGTTTTCCTTGCACATCATTCAAACTCTTATAGGGATGGTGATTTATCTTTGATGCGACTATAGAAGAAAATTTTCCTAATCCCGCTGAGGATTGTAGGTTGTCCCTGCTCCACTAAGGATATAACCAAAAATTTAGTCTTAAGAATTTAGACGTTGTGTTTCTTGATTCGAGAGGCTCAATCATTTTCTTGACAAATGGAGGGCATCATCAACAATTTAGAGACTATTCGACTGATTATGTTGATGTCTCTTGTTTGGATAGGATTTGATAGAATGCATAGGTCAATTTTTAGTTAGCCAAAAATGGTTTTTCGTAAGATGTGGCTTATGAAAGCAAGAAATGGTTTGGTGTATGGTCATGCCAAATAGGTGTTTAGACATGAAACATGCATGATCTTGACAATCCAGGTGTAAGCAGAGTTTCCTGTGCTTTTCTTTTCCTTTTGATGTAATATCGAGATGTCTTGATGCATATTTTAGTTAATTATCAAACATTATCAACTAAATGACAAGTGTAATGTGAAGCGTAAGGGGTTAAAAGAAACAAGCTAATATTTATTCATGACAACAAAGAGACTAACTCGATATATCTTTTGACAAATAATTGATAGGGTAGTGAGAAAGATAATCTTTTGGCCAAAAGATGCCTCCGACAATCATGACATGGATGTTCTTTAGGTGCTTTTTAGAATCTTTCTCGAATAATGAAAATCCTAGCATGAGCTGATCTTCGAAAGATCGCTAGGATTGCTTTGCATTGTCTTGTAGGTACTCTCAGTTTATGTCCCATTAATTGATCTTCTCAAGTTGCCCTTGTGGGTTTTCAATTGTAGTTGGGTTGGTTGCCTAGATGTCCTTTTCAGATTTTCATCTAGACCTCCTTTTGTTTTCCTCTTTTTTTTTTTGTTTTGTTTTTGTTTTGTTTTTGTGTTTGTTTTTTTTTTGCTTTCTCCCCTCTTTTAAAGGATGCCTTTTCAGGTTTTCACCTTTTACATGTAATATTTCTTGATGGAATCTGAGTTGACTGGGTTGGGCAAGACATTGCTGTCCATTTTTGACAAGATTAGGGCCCCTCCGGAGAAAGCATGTTTTACGACATACGGTCCTTCCTAATTAGGGGTCCACTTGCCCCGTGCATCTTTGTGAATTGGAAGGATCTTTTTCAATACCAATTCACCTAGGCGAAATTGTCGTGGGTGCATCTTTTTGTCATGGGCTCTGATCATACATCTTTGATACATTTGACCATGGCAGATGGCCTTCATGCATTTTTCCTTGATGAGGTTGAGCTAGTTATATCTGTTCTTAACCTATTCAACTTTTGCAAGTTTGGTTTCCATCAAGACTCTAAGAAAAAGGATCTCGACTTTGATAGGCAATACAGCTTCCATCCCATAGACAAAAGAAAATGGGGTAGCACCTATGGAAGTGCGAACTGAGGTCTGATAGGCATAAAGTACAAAGAATAGCTTCTCATGCCAGTTTTTGTAAGTCTCGACCATTTTCTCAACTATTCTTTTAATGTTTTTGTTGGTTACCTCGACTACTCCATTCATCTATAGGCGATAAGGGACAGAATTATGATGCTGGATCTTAAACTCTGAACAGACTGCTTGCATCATTTTATTGTTTAAATTACTTGTGTTGTCTGTGATGAATTGGTTTAGAAGGCCATATCTGCTGATGATGTCCCATTTGGCAGACTTACAGATGGTCAATCTAATGACATTAGCATATGAGGTAGCCTCCACCCATTCAGTGAAATAGTCGATTGCTACCAAGATAAAATGATGTCCATTAGAAGCTTTAGGGGTGATTGGCCCGATCACGTCCATACCCCATATGGAGAAGGGCCATAGGGCCGTCATGACATGAAGTGGTGTTAGAGGGATATGGATATTGTTAGCATAGATTTAACACTTATGGCATTTTCGGGCATAATTGATGCAGTCTCTCTCGAGAGTCAACCAATAATAACCCGCTTTCATGATTTGCTTGGCCATCCGATGTCCATTAGCATGTGTGCCACAAATCCCTTCATGAACTTCTTTTAGGATTTTTTTAGCTTAAGGAGTGTCAACGCATCTGAGCAATACTTGATTATGACTCTTTTTGTATAAGATTTTTCCATCAAGAACAAATCCTATAGCCAGCCTTCTGATAGTCCTTTTATCAGTCTCAGTTGCATGTTTAGGATATTGCTGATCCTTGATGTAACTTAGGATGTCATAATACCACGGTAGGTCATCCTTCTCTTTTTTGACACTATAACAATGAACCAGAGTTGTGTAGATGCTCATCTAGATGGAAGCAACGTCTGACTCCTTGTTGACTCTAAACATGGATGATAAGGTAGCCAAAGCATCAGCTATTTGGTTCTCTTTTGGAGGTAATTGTTAAAAACTAATATCAACAAATTCTTTCTTGAGCTCTGCTATCAGCTTCCCATACTGCATCAGCTTGGTATCCCGAGTTTGCCACTCTCCTTTCAATTGGTAAATGACTAGGGCTAAATCACCAAACACTTGTAATATCTTAACGTCCTTCTTAATGGCTGCTTGAAGCCCCATGACACAAGCTTCATATTCTGTAATATTATTCGTGTAGTCAAAATTTAGCCTTGCTATGAATGGATAATGACTCCCATCGGGTGACATCAATATTGCCCCAATTCTATGTCCTAGAGCTTTTGATGCTCCATCATAATACATCTTCCAGGATCGATCTTGGTTAGAGGCATCATCATTCTTAGAAATGCATATTAGATCTTCATTTGGGAAGTCAAAATTTAAGGGTTCATAGTCATCTGCTGCTCGACTTGCCAAAAAGTTAGCTATCGCACTTCCCTTGATGGCCTTTTGACTAACATAGGTAATGTCATATTTAGAAAGTAGGACTTGCCATCTAGCTAGCTTTTGATAGTGCATGGGCTTTGCATAGATACTTGATAGGATTAAGCTTTACAATCAACCATGTGGTGTGATACAGCATGTACTGCTTGAGTCTCTTGGTTGTCCACACTAAATTATAGCATAACTTCTCGACTGTAGAGTAATTGTACTCATATTTCGTAAATTTTTTGCTTAAGTAGTAGATCGCTTATTCTTTATTTCCTGACTCATCATGTTGCCCTAATACACAACCCATAGACTTGTCAAAGACTGCTAAGTAAAAGATTAAAGGTCGACTGGGCATAGGTGGTACTAACACTGTTGAGCTTGATAGATAATGTTTGACTTTATCCAAGGCTTCTTAACATGCCTTATTCCACTCTCCAAGATTTTGTTTACGAAGGAGCTGAAAGATAAGGTTGCATTTGTCAGTGAGCTGGGATATAAATCTAGCAATATAGTTCAGTCTCCCAAAAAAGCTTCTTACATCCTTTTGGGTTTTTAGGTGGTGGCATATCTTGGATGGCTTTGACTTTGTCTGGGACAACTTCAATCCCTTTTTCGCTGACTATAAAGCTTAGAAGCTTACCTAAAGTGACTCCGAAGGTACACTTAGCAGGATTCAATTTGAGTTAAAATTTTTGTAGATGTTTAAAAAGTTTCTAAAGGTCTGTGACACGCTCATCCTCTTTCGTTGACTTGGCAATCATGTCATCAACGTAGACCTCAATTTCTTTGTGTATCAAGTCATGGAATAGGGCTGCCATGGCCCGTTGATAGGTTACCCTAGCATTTTTTAGTCTGAAAGGCATGACATTATAGCAAAATGTCCCCCACATGGTTACAAAAGTTGTTTTCTCCATGTCTTCGGGTGCCATCTTGATCTAGTTGTAGCCTGAGAATCCATCCATGAAGGAGAACAAAGAATTCTTAGCTGTATTGTCTACCAAAGTGTCGATATAGGGTAGTGGGAAGTTATCCTTAGGACTAGCTCGATTCAAATCTCGATAATCAACACATTCGTACTTTACCATTTTTCTTTGGGACTGGGACTATATTGGCAACCCATTTTGGATATTTGGCTACTCCAATAAACCTTGCATTAAACTGCTTCTTGACTTCCTCTATAGTTTTGAGGAGTATTTTCGGCTTTGTCCTACTTAACTTTTGCCAAATTAGTTTGCATCCAGGCTTAATGGGAAGCTTGTGGACCATTATATCAGTGTCTAGTCCTGGCATGTCTTGACATGACCAAGTGAATACATCTCGATATTCTCGAAGCAGGTCTATCAACTTGGTCTTAGTTGTTAACTTTATTGAGGTTCTGATTTTAACCTCCTTTCGGTCCTCTTGAGCACCTAAATTTATTACTTTCATTGGGTCTTTATGGGGTATGATCTGCCTCTCCTCTTATTCAACTAATCATAAGAGGTCCGATGGTATAGACCATTCTTCAAAATCTTTTTCAGGATTGACTGCACTAGTTCAAGTTGATTATTCAAAATCGATCTTCAAATACCCATCCGACACATCCATGTCACTATTGTCAGGACACCTGAAAGGGCAAATAAACATTACAAAAGGCACATACACAACTAAGGGATTTAGATAAAAAAGAGGGTAAAAGAGAGTAATGGAAACAAAAAGGTTAAAAAGTGGTACACAATATGAAATGATATATATGCAAAAGTTATTTCATTAATAATGTTTGATAAAAAATGCCCCTTACATAGGAAACTATCTGCCTTTGGGCGAGGGCATATAGGTTTTCATTTCTTGACGTTACATGAAAGGGATAGGAAAAGTGCAAGGGCTTCTGTCATAACCTTATCATCAAAATCAAGTCTTAGTGGAAAGACATGACTTTTATGGCTTGGTATCTTGGAGATAAAGGTTGTTAAGTGCTCTATTCAAGATGACAAGACATTTTTTGCCTTTTGCTCATCTAGTCAATTTGGGTCGATTCATCCTCTTGAATGGAATATCTCATGGAAAGATGGGAACATTGTTGACTTTGATTCTTTCTCTCGATTCAATGATTATATCATCTCCTGGTTATAGATCCTCTTTTTTTTGTTGCTTTCTTGAGTGTGCATTGGCCTTGAATCCTAAACTTCTTTTGTTAGCTTGAGTGGTGACTTGTAAGGCTCGGGCCATACCTTGTAAATTCTTGCCAAGCCTTTTTTTGGCATGGAACCTTTGCTAACAATCATTTTTAAACTTGAGTGGGAACTCTTTGATAGCTGAGGTTTGACTATTGGTAATCCTTTTCCCATAAATGTTGCATTAATAAACTCAAAGGATTAGAAGGATGACTCTGGTGCATCTTTATTAAGCTCTATGTAAATATCCTTAGTGAAAGTAGTGGCGATCATTTCTTCTTCAGCCCCAATGGTGATTATTTTGTCATTTATCATAAATTTGAGCTTCTGATAGAGAGATGATAGGATGACTCTAGCAAAGTGTATCCATGGTCTTCCCAATAGGTAGTTATAAGAAAGATTAATATCCATAACTTGAAAGTCCACTTCATATGTACATGGGCCTATCTGGAGCTCATTGCGATATTTCCAATTACTGCGCTACACGTTCCATCAAAAGCTTGAACTATGGTGTGGCTACTTTTGATGTTAGACTGATTGATAGGGAGTTTGCTTAATGTAGTC
>JBBYHK010022063.1:0-10626 GCA_038382065.1 Adansonia grandidieri | reverse complement strand
ATTTTTATTGACTTAGCAACAAAGTATGTTTCGAAACTCAAACTCTTTTCTATCTCTTTTGGTGATACCCATTTTTAAGACCATTGAATTTAAAAGTGAACACCAAGAAGGTTACACTTGGTGCAATTATAATATATGGTGGAACTATCATGTCATTGCATATATGGGTGAGGTGTGGAAATTCAAAATTTAAATGTACAGGATGTTAGTTATTGCTACTGTAAATATGATGCGATAAAAAAATGGTATTACCATTGGTGGACAAGTGACATTGAGGGGTAAATTTCTAGGTATAATTTTTAACACGTATTAGGTGATTATTTAAGGGGATGCTTATGGATTTAGAGTTTAAAGAAGAGGTTTGGCATTTCGTTGAAGTTAAAAAAGGGTAGTTTGTTTTATTATTATCGTTGCGCTCACATCGTGGTTAGTACGGTATTTAGGTTGTGTAAGTAAGGTTTGGGTTTACTAGTGTTTAGTAGGTTTATTGGTGTGTGGCAGTTTTGATAGTTTGTTATTTTCTTATCATTGCAGTAAATGAGTGTTGTAGGTGGTGTAGTAAGGTTTCATGTTCGTGACAACGTACGAGAGCAAAACAATGGGTAAGTTTTTCGATTGTCCTACCTATTTTTAGTCTTTTTTTTGAGTTAGGGTAAGGGCTATGGTTTTATAGGCTTGGGGGTGGATGGGAAGGGAGGAGCGGTGTCTGTGTATTAAATTTATGGCGAAAAAGGGTAGGTTGGAGGAGCCAAGGCAGGAAGTGAGAAGTCATGTGGGAGGTTTGTCAGGGTTAAGCATTGGACAAATTGTCAATCGTCAAGTAGTGTGGATGAGTGAGGTTAAAAGTCAAAGCTTGATTACAGATTAATGGGTCAAACATAGCATTAAGGAATATTATGTCGAGCATGTGGCAGGGCAAAAAGTGAAGGAGGTGACAGTAGTACAGATGATTTGGTGGAGTTGGAAAAGTTATATACAAAAATTATAGAACGGTTCGGTTACTGGGTCAACATGTAGACTGTTCAGAGTTGGATGCATGATTAAAGTGTCGATTGGGGGAAAAATGAGGTTTTAGAGACAAGGCAAGAATAGAGGGTGATGTTCGCTGAGAGAGATAGTGTGGCATTTTATCTGCACATTTTAAGGGGGCTTCCATTTACCTCTTGAGCCTTTTTTCCATGGCTGTTGAGGAGATATAATTTATCGCAGAATTAATTGAAGTTGAATGATTGGGCGATCATTGTAACATTCTTTTTGGCATGTAAAGAGAAGAGTTGGGTGCCTTTGGTAGGGGTTGCGAGGGAGTTGTATTTTTTGAAGTGAAGTGACCCATCTTTGTATTTGTTTCCAATCAAGGGAAGGAGGGAAGCTAGTGGTAGACCTTTCGTCAAATGTCTCTCTGAAGAAAGATTGATACTTCATTGTTTGAAACAGGGTGGGTACGGTGTGAAGCTTTCCTGTCAAGTGGAGTCATAGATCGCCAACGAGCAATGAGAGGCCGACGCTTAATGAACAATAGCGGGAATAAATAGAGTATTTTAAGGGCAGCCGAGTGAGCTATAGAAGATATCTCACATTACAAAATATCCAAAGATGCTATCTAGGATGGGATCTGCTAGATATGCCAGAAAGGCTGATGCATGCCCTGGGTCAATGAAAAAGGCAGTGTCTTCTTAGAGCGCAAAATGATATGGCTGGTGAGTATGTTGTTTGCATATGTAATGGGTTTATATTGGTAGATAGTGTCAGTAATAGTGTGGTGTATATGTCCATGAGGCTATGGTAGATGAGGGTATAGAGGATGTGATGAAAGAGCCAAGAGTAGGTAGGGAGTCTATTGGCAAGCAAATTATAAAGGAGGATATTGGTAGGGAGTTATTCGCTGGTCATCTTAGTGGAGAGGTTATTAAAGATCGACTAGCCACCCCAAGCTGAAAAGAGTATTCATTTGGAAACTTTAATTGAATCGAGGGAGTGCTTTCTAAGGTGACTTTGTTGTTTTTAGCAAAGATGGTGCCATATAGGTGGCTCTAGAAGAATGAACAATAAAGTAGGTGGCTATAGAAAGGGGGACACTCGGCAACAGAAAGGGAAATGTAAAATTGTTATAGAGTAGGCTGATATACCTATGGGTCAGATGGCATCTACAAGGCAGGATAGGAAAGCTGTAATGGTTTCTAGCATAGCTATTGCCATAGTGCCAATGATGCCTGCAGCTTCGAGCATCAAGAAGTTAGTTCCAAAGCTGAGCTAGTTCTAATGAATGGAGAGTCGTCGTGACCTTTTGGGATGACTAATGGCCTATTAACTTGTTCACACTTGGTGCTTGGTGGGTTGAATGCTGGGGGTCAGGCCATAATTATGATTTTAAGAGAAGAAAGAGTGCTTGACTTTGTGTCTACCTTTAGGTGGGTGATAAAGGCGGTGGCCTTAGGGGATCATGAGTTCTTGAATAGGAAGGGTCTTGCGTAGAACTTAAATGCAGCCCTAATTGGCTTGGTAGGGGTAATACTCTTACAATGTTAATAGTAGATTATTGTTAGGAGATGTTGTAGTTTTGAAGCTTATGTGTTGTCACTGTAGGCACTACATTGCCTGACTATATACATGCGCCAAATGAAGGGCTAGCAGGAAAAATTTAATTAATAAGCGACAAGGATCATGGAGCTGGGTGGCTAGTTAAAGAAGTCTAAGAAGGCAAACGCTAAGTTAGAGGCCTCCTTAAAAGAGATAAAAGAGAAGCATGTTGTCGAGATTACTGAGCTATTGCTAAAAGTGAAAAAGGTAAAAGCAATGACTACCGATTCCTCAAAAAAATTAAAAGACCATGACGTGGAGTTGCTGGCTGTGAAGGCAAAGATCAACAAGCTAGAAGCTCAGCTTAGTTAAGTGAAGGCTCATTATCAGGTAGAAATGAAGAGTTAAGAGGAGCAAATGTTTGATAAGTTGTTTGCCACTGTAGATTCATATAGGTGGAGTACTCTCTATAGGGTACAACCTTGCAAGGTCCTCTTGATTTAAGAGTGATTGTGCTTGCCTTCAGTGGGTTTTAATGTGCTAATGCCTAGTTAGAGAGAAGTAGAAGAAGGGCGAGCAAGGGATGTGGTGTTTATCATACTTGCTCTAGAAGAGACTAAGGTTGACGAAGAGTCTGGTGATGAGGATGGTGATTAGGTGGAGCAAATTGCTTTAACTACTGGAGAAAATTGATTTTTTTGTTACTTTTGCCCGATGAATAAAAACATGTTAATTGACTCTTATTTTTGTACTTAAAATTATTCTTGTGTGTTATCTCGTATAGGTTTCTATCCATAATTATGTTAGTGTTGATGTATAAAATGTTTGGAGGTCGTTCGGATGACCTGGGAGTGATTGTTGTTTAAATTGTGCGTCGGGGCCCTTGTTGGTTGGGTGTCATGGTGGCTAACGGGTGACTTGGTATCACATTTTAGGAGGCATCAGTGGCCAGCAAACGACTTGGTGTCATATTGTGAAAAAATGAAAAGGAGGGGCCTTGGTGGCTAATAAGTGACTTGGAGTCATGTTTTAAAGGAAGAAGGGGCCATGGTGGCCAACAAGTGACTTGGCATCACGTTTTAAGGAGCCTCGGTGGCCAACAAGCAACTTAAAGGATATGAGGGACTAGTGATTTAACAATCGATGGGTTTAGCAAAAAGTTCTTACAGATAGTATTTCTTCAAGTGGACAATATTCCAGGTGTTAGAAATTTTTTGTCCAATAATATCCATTAACTTGTATGCTCTGAACACGAGAACATTGGATATTTGATATGGGCTTTTCCAATTTCGAGATAGGTTTTCCATTCTCTGGCTGGTTGACTTGTTTTATAGCTATGTAGGACTACGTCACTAACTTGGAATTGCCTGTTGCAGACTCATCAGTTGCAATATCTGGAGGTCTATTGTGCTTGGACCGCCATTGTGATAGTAGTGTCTTCTCTGGCTTCTTTTAGTAAATCTAGGTTCACCTTTAAATGTTTTCTATTAAGTTGGTCATCAATATTACTACTCTATATGCTGTTGATTCCTATCTCGGCGGAGATAATTGCCTCAGTGTCATAGACAAGGCCGAAGGGGGTTGCTGTGGTAGCTTGGTTTTTCATCGTTTTGATCGCCTAGAGAATGCTTGGTGTTTCTTCTGCCGATGCACCTTTTGTGTCATCCAACTTTTTCTTTAATGGTTGCAGTATGTTTTTGTTCATGGACTCTACCTGGCCATTTAATTGGGGGTAAGTGACTGAGGTATGGACAAGGTTAATATGGAATCTAGTGTAGAAGTCATGGAGTTTGTCAGCCAAAAGTTGTTTTCATTGTCAGCTATAAACACATTGTGAATCCTGAATTGGCAGAGGATGTACTTCCAAATAAAGCTTTCCATGGTTTTGGCGGTGATGGTGGCAATGAGTTTGGGTTTTAGCCATTTGGTGAACTAATCACATGCAACGATTAAAAATTTTCGTAGGAAAGTGGCTAATAGGAATGGTCCTAGAATATAGATCCCTTAGGCACAAAATGCCTACAGGCTGAAGATTTGCTTTACTACTTCTGCAAGCTGGTGGGGGATATTAGTGAATAGTTGACATTTATCGCATTTCTTGACGAGATTTGTTGCATTTTTTCTCTTAATAGGCCAGAAAAAACCTTGTCTAAGTGCTTTGAGTGCCAAGGCTTTTCTCCCCAAGTGGTTGCCACAAGTGCCTTCGTGAATTTCCCTTAAAACATAATTTGCTTTTGAAGGGGCTAGACATTTGAGCGAAATGAGGGGGAAAGATTTTTTGTACAAGATATTGTTGATGATTGTATGTTTGGTGGCATTTTTTTCAGATGTCTTCACAGTAACGAGTCTGTCAGTGCTATGTTGTCTCTAAGGAAGAAAACAAAAGGGGTCATCCAATTTTCTTCATCGTTGATCGTTATTTCGTGTATGTGCTTGTCATAGCTAGGCATCGAGATACATATAAGTAGGACTTTGCCTTTGGTAGAGAGTTTTATACTGCTCGCCATCTTAGATAGCTAATCAGCTTCGCTGTTCCTCTCTCTGGGGATATGTTTAATGGTTATATGGTTGAGGGTTCTAGATAGCCCTATGATTATGCCATGTTATTTAGCCGGCAACTCATCTTTAACTTCATATACTTCATTGACTTAATTGGCTACCAACTGTGAATTTGTTTATACAATAAGGGGGTTCGCTCTTAGTGCTTTGGCTAATTCCATATCAGTGATTAGTTTTTCATATTCAACTATGTTGTGTGACGTTGCAAAATAAAAAGGCAACCTGTACTGCCATTCTTATCCTTGTGGGTTGAGTAATAGGACACTTGCCCCTGACTTATCTTTTTCGGATGATCCATCAACGTAAATTGTCCAAACTTTGGTCTGGATGTCATTTGGAGGATGCACCGTTGTTGTCGTAGCTGCAAGACCAGGTTCGGTAAGGGCTGATGTCCCTTTTAGTGATGACTTTCTGAATGTCTTCAATGAGCATTTGGTGACAAAGTCGGTCAAAGCTTGAGTGTTCATGGCCTTCTTGGGGCTATAATTTAAGTTGAATTCACTAAGTTTGACTCTCGATCGAATCATTTTCCTAGCTAAATCTACCCTTAGGAGACTTCTTTGAGTGGGTGTCTATAAGAACGTTAATGGGGTATGCCTAGAAATATTGTCTTATTTTCTAGCGACCATAATGAAAGCGTAAACCAGTTTCTCGATCCTGACATAGCTAACTTCTCTGGCTTGGAGTGCTTTATTGACGTAATACACATGATATTGTCATTTGGATATGCAAACAATAGTTTCATTTGAAGCTGCTAGATATATGTACAGCTGTTAGCCCTACTTAGAGCACAGATACTTCTTCAGGTTGTTGAAGGACTGTTAACACTCTTTCGTCCAATTATATCTAGTTGCTCCCTTAAGTAGCTTAAAAAAGGCAAACATTTCTTAGCAAATTTAGAAATAAAGTGGTTTAGTGCAGCTACTTTACCTATTAACCATTGCACTTCTTTGTTTGATTTTGGCAGCTCATGTGGAGTATGGCACTTATTTTTTTAGACTTGCCTTTATCCCATAAGAAGATATGATGAAACCTAAGAATTTGTCGACATTGACTTGGAACACATATTTCAGCAAGTTGAGCTTTATTTTGTACCTGGGAAGTATTTGGAAAATCTCTGTTAAATTGCCAGTGTGTTGTTGGAGGGAAAAACTCTTGAGTAACATATCATCCATGTAAATCTCCATGGATCACCCTATTTAAGTTTAGAAGAGTTTGTTAAGCAATCGATGGTATGTGGCTCCATCGTTTTCTGACCAAAGGGCATAACCTAGTAACAGAAGATACCATTTTCAGTGATGAATGTTGTTTTTTTCCTAATCCATGGGATTAATTTTCACCTAGTTGTATCCGAAGAAGGTGTCCATAAAATTGAAAAGTTTATGGCTTATAGAGACATCAACCAGGTGATCAATAGTTGGGAGTGGGTAGCTATCCTTTTGACAAGCTTTATTGAGATCCTTCATGTTAACACACATTCGCCATTTCTCAATTGCCTTTTTAACCATGACCACATTTGCTAATCATTCTAGGTATTTGACTTTACGGATGTATTTTGCCTTGTCCACTTCTTCACAAATAGCTGTAAGTCATTCCAAGGCAAAATGACACTTTTTTGTTTGACTGGTGTGGCCTTTGGACCAACATAAAGCAAATGCATGATGGCTACTATATCTATTCCTGGTATATCAACTATTGACCAAGTAAAGACATCTGTATTACTTCGAAAGAACTTTGTTAGAAGGCTATTTTCTTGTGGACTGAGTGAGGCCTCTATGCTAGTGGATAATTCTAGATTCAAATCATACAGGGCTATTTTTTGGCTGGCTAAGGCTTATAATCATCAAGCCCATCCCTGACATCTAAACACTGAGTGTGAGAGCTTGCGACTGGGTTGGCATAATTACGTTGATCACCAGTTAGGCTATATCATTTTGACAAATTTTAGTGAAGTGCGCTTGTTTTGTGGCAAGTTTGATTAATAGGAGGTGGCATTAATAGGTCATCTTTCGATTGGACTTTATGTAACCAATCCTTGTCAAGGTGAGAAATTTGACTATAAGATAGTACACGGCAGCGACCATGTTGGTTTTCTTCATTAATGGCCTTCCGAGTATGACGTTATAGACATAAGGTTAATCTACTATGAGGAATTTAACCATGGTGGTGATCGTATGATCGCTATTGCCCAAAGTAATAGGTAACGTGATCGTCTCTTTGATGGGGATTGATTGGTTGGCGAACCCATAGATTGGGGATGACAGTGTTAGGTCACCGTTGTTGAATCCTATTTGGCAGAACATATCCTATTGTAAAACTTTGATTGCACTATCGTGTCAACAAGGATCCGGTTGACTTGATCATTGCCTATGATGGTGGAAACAATGATCGAATCATTTCTGTTATCGACCAAGAGGTGAGAGTCAGCTTCAGTAAAGGTCACTTCCTAGTTGTGTTACTTTAGACGTTTAGGAGCTACGTCCACGGCCATCACACTTTGCAAGTGGGATTTTTGCTTTGACTTGCTGGTAGCCCACTTCTACATGGTGCTGACAATTATGTTGATGACCTCTACAATTGATCATTTGTTTGGTGTATCGTCTTGCTATTTGTTGGGTGATCGTGCTTTGTCTCTTCCACTAGCTTCTTTTTTGACGAACTGTTTGATTGCTCATTTCCTTACCAGTGATTCAATCGCATTTTTTAGGTTGATGCAGTCTTCCGTGACATGGCTTATGTCATTGTAAAAGTTATAGCATTTTTTAGGGTTATGCTTGTTGCGGTCACCTTTCATCGGTGAAGGTTTTTTGATTAAGCCATTTCTCATGATAGTGTTGAGGATTTGAGATCTAGAGGCGGTAAGGGGAATGTATGATTCGTATTTCGTATAAGATGGAGTCCATGCTCATTTCATATTAGGTTGGGACTTGTTCTATAGTTGGCTTGGTTGGGCATCTTTTAGATGTTTGAGATTGTGGCGATCGGGTCATTTGTTGGTTCTGCCACTTTAGTCGCCTTTCGAGTCTTTGTCCCATTACTCGACTTTTTTGGTAGCAATTTTAATTTCTTCAGCTTCAACGTATTTTGCGCTTTTTTTGTAAAGCTAGTATAATTTGGTCTTGTATATCGTTGAAGACGTACTTTAAGTATTTATGCCATATGCCTACTAGGAAGGCCTGCATGGCGCATTCATCATTGAGATCACACACTTCTAAAGTTGCGGCATTAAAATGCTTGACGTAATCATGTATGGTTTCCTCAAAATTTTGTTTGACCACCATTAGGCTAGCAAACGTCTTGCTGAAGTGGGTGAGAAAATTACTGCTCAATTGGTCAAAGTTGGTTATAGAACTTGGGTTAAGGGAGTACCACCATATGTGTGCCGAGGCATGGAGTGTTTTCGAGAAAATATAGCACTGCACTATATCTAGGACTTTACGCAAGTTATGGAATACTTGAAAATGATTCAAGTGGTCCATCGGGTCGGTTTTGTTGTTATACGTGTCAGGAGAGAGCTTGACTTTCTTGGGGATAGAGACTTGTCAGATAGCGACTGACAAAGGATTGTGCATGTCATCGAGCTATTCCCAATTGTTTTTGCAAGGTTCTCTAAGGTTTTTAACTTCTTGTTTGAGGTCAATAATCTGTTAAGTAAGGTCAAAATGCTGATGTGGCAGGACGGGCCATCGGTGTGGCAAGAGGTCTTTGGTGGCAGCTGTGATAGAGTTGGCGTGGAGCAAGAACTTTCTTCAGCTGCTTGGAGCGTCAGGTGGTCGGGTGCCATAAGCATATCTTTTGGTTGTTGATTTGGGAAGTTTTCAGTTGGTTGAGTCGATCAGTCGACTGCTTGTGTGTTTTGGCTGTTGGTTTGGGAATTAACAAGTTAGGCTAGTTAGGTTTGGGATTGTTGGATTGCGGCCAGTTGGTTTGCAATAGCTTGGAATTGAGCTTGGAAGTAGGCGTGGTAATCGAGTTGTCCCACTGATGACGAGAAGGAATGTAATGTGGTAGTGTATATTGGTAATGGTGTGGGAGCATAGAGGGGATTAAAGTGGTTGACTGGGTCAGCGGGGGTATCAATAGGGACGTCAGGGGTGCTGGTAGCCATAACTGTGGGGGAAGCCGTGATTGTAGTGCTGGGCCAGCTAGTTGGCTAAGGTTGGGAGCATTGGCAGCCATTGGCAAGAGTAGCCCTAATAGGTTATGATAGTAGGTAAGGGGTGAGTAGGTTAACCAAGAAAGCAAGGGTATAGATATCTGGGATGTGACAAACTAGGGATCATAGGGATTGGTTGGTTTATGGTTTGGTTTGCTATTTCCGGTAATGGTGAAGGAGTTTGTGGGGTAGCATTAGCGTGTTGGTTAGCCATGGTTTTAGACGACGCTAATTGTTGATGCTTTCTTTGAGGGAAACAGAGAGGAGGACAAGGAAACAGCCTGTAACACAAAAAGGGTCAAAAGGGTGCTAGAGTTGGGACTCTGGGGCACTTTTCGATGATTAAGTCAATCTCAAAGGAAGCAAGATAGCAAGAAAAATGGAGGGGAAGGAAAATATGAGCTTTACCTGGGGTTTGTCTACCCCTTTTTATAGGTGTTGTTAGGGGACACTTTGTCAGATAATGTAACTTAAAAATGATTAGCTCTAGGCTAGCTGTCAGGCTATTATATCTTATAGCCAAGCCTGTCAGTCAGTGGTCATTCAGAAGGAAGTGTCTGACCTAGGGTCATATTATCGTCAAGTGGTCACATTAATTTCTCATTATGTTTTGGTAGTTAGGAATTTACTTAATCACCCTTTTAGTAACAGTGGGCATTAGGTGATAGCGTGCATTGTTGATCGTCCGAATGCTGTAATAGACTTAAATTCGAAGTGACCTAAAATCAAATGGTCTAAGCTTGAAAATAACTCAAAAATTTTAAAACCCGAAAGAACACAGCCCAAATTAACCAACCCGACCTATCTAATTGATAGGTCTGTGTAAGTATATTCATATCTCACATGCGAATTAATTCATTCAATTAGATAAATGAGTATGAATATATGTAATTTGTGTTTCTACATAAAATCCCTTTTTCCTAGTTTATTTAGGCTTACTAAATCAATATATTGGGTAATTAAGCAATTAGAAATATTAAGTACAAGATTTAATAAACAACTCAATAATATTAAATCAATAAAGAAAGTTAAATAAGAATCCAAACTATATTTTGAGTTTCATTGCAATTCTAAAAATCTATGAGAATAGGCAGTGAGATTGACTTATGTGAGATTAAAAATAACGGTAGCAATGAGATTAGTTTTTGTAGCAGTAAAATTGGGTAACGTAGTTATAAGATTAAAATCAATGATGAAACATGCATTATGATGAAAAGAGAAAATGATAATTATGGACATTAAATTAAAATGTGTATGTATGTATAATCATTATATATTTACACAAGTTAAAACTTAAAAAATAATATTTAATTATTTATTATTTTTTATGAATTTTTATAATATCTTAATTTTATTTAATATTTTAAAATTTTTAATAAATTATTCACTAACAA